>JAKCPI010022998.1:0-45301 GCA_023213315.1 Euborellia annulipes
GTAAAAAGCAGCGACCAATCGCAGCTAGAAATAAGCTTAGGCTTAAGCAAAAACTGAAATCAAGTCCAGCTATTGGTTAAACATTAAACAAAAGAGAAATAGAGAATGTGGATTTGTATAAATTATAGGAAAAAAATATGGGACTAGATACATTTCATTTAAATTTTTTTTATTTGTAGAGAGAATAAAATCTTGAGTAGAGATAGACGACGACGACGATATAATGTATTTGCCTTTATGTGCAGCAACGACGTTGAAACATTGTTCCGAATTATTCATGACGTCAGACAACGTTTACAATGAATATTAAAATACGTAAAACAGCTTTAGAGGTGGGAGGGGGAAAAAAAAAGTAGAAGAAAACAGCGAGAGAGATTGACAGACAGACATTGCATATTGTTTGAAATTTATTTAAGATGATCAATCAATAAATGGACCAGGATGTAATTTTTTTTTTTTTTTTTTGTTTAGTTTTCCCATACAGCACCTTAGTTAACTTGACCACCCAGCATTTCATAAGTAAAAAAAAGAAAAATCCTCGGTGAGTATTGGCGCACAGCACACAACCTTTCTCTTACCCTTCGGTGAGAGAAAGTTTGTGCCCCATGCTTGTCACACAAGATTTTTTGTGTCGGTGATATATTACACTGGCACTTGTTAGTTACAACTTGACCACGCGATGATTCATAGATGGCGCTGATCTACGAATGCTTCCACATCAGTAAAGTGTACTTCAAACGATTTCCACGAAAAATTTCACTGATATAGTTTCTTTAAAGAGCATCTAAAAAATAGTTGATTTATGAATTTTAAACAAAACCGTTGAGCTAAATTTGTGAAAATCGAAAAACTGAAAGTACATCAAGTAAAGTACTAGTACGTTTTGGCCGATTTTGTTCAAAAGCTTATTTTGGAGATTATGGGAAGGTACCTAAGTTAAATATAAAATTTCAATCCGGTAGCTCAATCCCTTCATGCTAAAAATCTGTCCACACCCACACACACACACACACAGAGCAAGACCAATTTGCGGGACCCACTTTTTTGGACTCAGGGGACCTCAAAACATGTATATCCATCAAAATCTCGACATCGAATTCTTTGACATGATCGCAATATTTTCTATCTATATACTGTACATATTACATATATACATAGGTAAGAGTAGTAAAAATCTGGCGTAACTGGTCGCACAGCACTAGCTTCGGTAATCGAAAGTTGTGTTCTGAGCTTGTCACACCAGGATTTTTTGTGTCGACATATACTTAGTTTTCCACCGATATATTAGAATTCAAGATGTAAAATTTATAAGTATTGGAAAATATTTATATTTTGTTACCATGGCAACCATATCTCCTATCTTCCCTATGAAATACAAGAGTAAAGTGGTCTTCTGAAGATTTCATTGACAAAATGAGAATATACATTTTAAAGAGAATCTAAAAATTAATTGATTTTTGAATTTTAATCAAAATCGTTAAAGCTGATTTTAAGAAAATCGAAAAAAAAACTGAAAAAGTACATCACTAAAGTACTAGTATTCTTTGGCCGATTTTGTTCAAAAGCTTATTTTCACGGTCCCGGGGGGTGTTTAACTTAAATATAAAATATCAACCTCCTAGCTCAATTCCTTCATGCTTAAAATCGTCACACACACAGACTGACAACAATTCAAGTCCGAGGGGCTACATACCGTTATTTTAGTGTAGATAAAATAAAAACCGCGTCACAGAAAGAGAGAGAAAATGAATGAATCTTAATGTTTTTTTTAAAATATCATTTTTATTATTTTTTTTAGTCATTCGTATGTGACGGTGCACAGATGAGAATTTAATTTTAAAATGCTAATGTCCGTCCGTCTGTCTGTCTGTCTGTTTGTGTTGTCTCTAAACTAACCCTGATGGTGGGGGTGACGGGTGAGGGGGGGGGAGAACTAAAACTCGCTCAGCTTGAAAAATTAATGCTCAAGACCTTGCTTGCTTCCTTCCTTCCTTTCATACATGCGTGCGTGCATGCATGCATGCATATGACTGGGAATTTATTTTGCAACGTATATCTTTTTTTTTTTTGAGGTTGATGAGATGTAAAATTAATATTTTATAATTATTTAAGGTAAAATTCTTTTCATTGGAAATAAATAATTGTGCGAGAGATGTTTAATTACAATAAATCAAAAGAAATTGTATTTATACTTTCTCTTATCCTATGTATATTCTATGTTAATATTTAGAGAAAGGAAGTATTGGATTCATGTCAAAAATTCGATGTCGAGATTTTGATGGATATACACGTTTTGAGGTCCCCTGAATCCAAAAAAGTTGTTTTCGCGACATGGTCTGTCTGTCTGTCTGTGTGTCTATCTGTCTGTCTGTCAGTGATCAAAATATCTCAAGTACAAAAAGGAGCTCTGAGGTTTAAATTTCATATTTAAGTTTTGTAACCTCCTAATAATAATTAATAAGCTTTTAAACAAAATCGGCCAAAAAGTACTAGTACTTTACAGATGTACTTTTTCTGTTTTTTGCCATTTTCTCAAAATTCGCTGCAACGATTTTGTTTGAAATTCATAAATGAACAATTTTTTTCGATGCTCTTTAAAAAGTATATTAGTGAAATTTTTCGTGCGAATCGTTTGAAGTACACTTTACTGATGTACTTTTTTTAGTTTTTTGCGATTTTCTCAAAATTTGCTCCAATGATTTTGTTTCAAATTCATAAATGAGCTATTTTTTAGATGCTCTTTAAAAAGTATATCAGTGAAATTTTTCGTGCGAATCGTTTGAAGTACACTTTACTGATGTACTTTTTTAGTTTTTTGCGATTTTCTCAAAATTCGCTGCAACGATTTTATTTAAAATTCATAAATGAGCTATTTTTTAGATTCTCTTTAAAAGCATATCAGTGAAATTTTTTGTGGAAATAGTTTGAAGTACACTTTACTGATGTGGAAGCATTCGTAGCTCAGCGCCATCTATGAATCATCGCGTGGTCAAATTTAGAACTAAAGTGCTAAGAGCAACTAAATATATCTAGACACAAAAAATCTGGTGTGACAGTACGGTGCTGCACAACTTTCACTTACCGAAGGGTAAGTGAAAGTTGTGTGCTGTGTGCCAGTCACACCAGATTTTTTAAGAATTATTTACTCTAGAAAATCTCCAGCATTCTCCCTCCCCCGCCCCCGGCCCTAACAAAAATTAAAAATTTCTTAATATACTTGTCAATAAATCTAAAACAAAAGAGAAATCTGTTTTACGTTATTCAATTAAAAAAATAAAATAAAGAAAGTTTTTGAATTAAATATTCACATTCCCTTAAAGAAATCAAAGTTTGTGTTTTTTTTTTGTAAGACCTCGCGATTATTCTATTTGACATTTCAATAAAATAAAAAAAAAAAAAAAAAACTTGATAATTGAATTAAATTAAATTTTTTATAATTTCTAAATGTCAAACATGTCAAAAAAAAAAGTTTCTTTATTGAACTTGTTAAATCCCGTAAAAGAACTTTGAAGGAATTTGTAATAAGAGAATTTATTAAAAAAAAATTAAAATTAAAAAAAAAGTTTCTAATTATACAGATGCAAATGAAAATCTGGTGTGACTGGTTGCACTACCGAAACGTCTACAAGGAAATCAATCATTTTTTCACTGTTTATATTTTTTAATTCTTAAAAAAAAAAAAAAAATTATGTCTTGAATATTAATATATCGGTCGGAAACTTGGGTCATCGAGCTATAATTTGTTTAATGACTTATTAAAAAATTATCGTAATTAATTTTTTTGTTATCAAGCAAATACAAAAAAACAATCTGTCCCAATAATCTTTAATTATTTTTTTAATTTAAAAATGAATTTATTGTTATTATTAATCACATATTAATTAAGAAATTAATTTAAAATAAGCTTAGATGATTTATTTAAAAATCAACTGTCAAATTAGTTCAGCATTCTTGCAATAGATGGCAGGCTAGTCAAACAGCCGATTCCCTAATAGCCTATATCTGGCCTATATTTATATGCTTTTATAAAAGATATAATAACATTTATAAAGTATTTATTGTTAAAAGATGAATGAAAATCAACCAAATGCATTAAATATTATTAGCTACCATTCTGACATCTCTTGGCAAATTTTTGAATTACTTGATTTTTGGGCTTACTTTTATGACACACTACGCCATCTTATCGGGAAAAACATGCGTAACACGTTCGCTACTATTCCGCCTTAAGAAGTTTTTTTTTTTTGACGCGCAGTGTACTGAACAAGTATCGCCAAAACAAAACAAATATATTTTTTTATTGGAATTTCAATCTTCTATTTATTTAAAATCAATTTAGACCAATCCAATAACTCTCTCTTTTTTTTATTGATAATTGAATTCGATATAAGAGAATGGATGGTTAAAAAAAAAAAAAAAAATCCAATTGCGAGTAATATAGTGTGAGCATCATCATCGGTTAAGAGGAGAGAGAGAGAGAGTCTGTCAATCGATCCTCCAATCAGACATGCTCTGATCCTATTCGACAGCTGACTGTTTATCTTTGCATTGGGAGTGAGAAGACGTGGTATGTGTGTGTGTGTGTGTGTGTGTGTGGCAAAAGTGATGATAAAGAAAGAAGAAGGAGTTATTGATCCCTCAAGTCTGAGACTTTACTCTATCAAGATACATTTCCACTTGAACAGTTCTATTTTCGTTAATTTCTCTCTGTGTGTGTGTGTGTGTGTGTGTGTGTCACAAACAAGTGAGTGTTAAAAAAAAAAATATGTATTTAAAATTTACACATATTCTTACGTATATTCAATTCCATTTATTAAATAACTAATTTAAGGTTGTTCGGACATTAAAGCACTTTATCAGATTAAAAGCTAATTTTTTAATATGTTATTAATCACTATCAAATACGGGGGCGGTATAACTCGCCGAAAATTTTCTCGCCGAAACAAAAGTCGCCGAAAAAAACTCGCCGAAAAAAAACTCGCCGAAAATTTTTTCGCCGAAAGTAAAAACTCGCCGAAAGTAAAAACTCGCCGAAAAAAACTCGCCGAAAAAAAAGTCGCCGAAATTTTTCTCGCCGAAAGCAAAAACTCGCCGAAAATTTTCTCGCCGAAAAAAACTCGCCGAAAGCAAAATCTCGCCGAAATCTCGCCGAAAAAATCTCGCCGAAAAAAACTCGCCGAAAAAAAACTCGCCGAAAATTTTATCGCCGAAAACAAACTCGCCGAAAGGAAAATCTCGCCGAAAAAAAACTCGCCGAAAATTTTATCGCCGAAAACAAACTCGCCGAAAACAAACTCGCCGAAAAAAAGTCGCCGAAATTTTTCTCGCCGAAAAAAAGTCGCCGAAATTTTTCTCGCCGAAAGGAAAAACTCGCCGAAAATTTTCTCGCCGAAAAAAAAACTCGCCGAAATTTAAATTTAAAAGATGAAATAAAAGTAAATATATTGCGTCCTCCTGGCCCCTCCTAGAGGATGCCAGAGGGGGGCTATCTACCCCCCCCTCGGTCAAGGGCGGATTAAAGGGGGGCGGTGGGGGGGCGAGAAATTCAAAAAGTTATAAAAACTAGTAATCTAAAGAAATGATTTCCGGGCTTTAATTTCAATTGAATTTGTTACCAATCAATTTCAATAAATAGGAAAGAGGTCTTAGATGCCGACAAAGTCCTTAAATAAAAAAAAAAAAAAACGTTCCCCCCCCGACAAAATTGCATTAATCCACCCCTGCCCCCGCCTATGGGCGTAGCTATGCAATGTGATCTTCGGAATTATAACATCGAAATTTGTCGCACAACTAAATAAAATTCCTTTTGAACAAAAAGAATTAAATTTAAAAAAATAAAAACCAATTTTATTATTTTACGGCTGCTAAAAGTTTCTATTTAAAAAAAAAAATTATTTTTGTCTGTGAATTTATTTTCGGCTAGGCCCGTGACCCGTGGCTCAGAGAGAAGAGTTTAGCTCCTCATAACCACATGGGGTCCCGGGTTCGTGTCCTGTCCCAAGCGAAACAAATTTATTTCACTTGAATTGGATAACAAACATTTGAAATAAATAGGGATGGGGTCTAAATGGCCTTAGATGCCGAAAAAGACATTAAACTATAAAATAAAAAATAAAAAAATATTTTCGGCGAGTTTTTTTTCGGCGAGAAAATTTTCGGCGAGTTTTTTTTCGGCGAGAAAATTTTCGGCGAGTTTTTTTTCGGCGAGATTTTTTCGGCGAGAAAATTTTCGGCGAGTTTTCCTTTCGGCGAGAAAATTTTCGGCGAGTTTTTTTTTCGGCGAGATTTTTTCGGCGAGTTTTTTCCTTTCGGCGAGTTTATTTTCGGCGAGAAAATTTTCGGCGAGTTTTTTCCTTTCGGCGAGTTTTTTTTCGGCGGGAAAATTTTCGGCGAGTTTTTCCTTTCGGCGAGTTTTTTTTCGGCGAGAAAATTTTCGGCGAGTTTTTCCTTTCGGCGAGTTTATTTTCGGCGAGAAAATTTTCGGCGAGTTTTTCCTTTCGGCGAGTTTTTTTTCGGCGGGAAAATTTTCGGCGAGTTTTTCCTTTCGGCGAGTTTTTTTTCGGCGAGAAAATTTTCGGCGAGTTTTTTTTCGGCGAGATTTTGCTTTCGGCGAGAAAATTTTCGGCGAGTTTTTTTTCGGCGAGATTTTTTCGGCGAGTTTTTTTCGGCGATTCATACCAGAGCCATCAAATACGTATAAAATAAAATTTTGAAGCAGATTTGACCCAGGATTATCGTGTAATTAATTTTTAAAAAATTGAAATTTAACATGTAGCCTATGGGGAATAACGACGAAACGCACACATATCGAATTATATAGCCACCTCTGCAATAGATACAAAAACAAAAAAACTTACATTTTATTAATTCACTTCCGAGGGATACGTTAAAAATAAAATCAAAAGTTTCTGCCCAACGCTTTTAAAGATATTTTAACAAGAAAGTCAAAAAATTCTCCAAAATTACAGTCGGTCATATTTAAAAAAATAACTAAGTCACGTGACTCAGACCAGTCTGGCAACGTTGCATAAAATAATACTCTTTTCTCGATGTGAGTTACATTTTTTTTTTCTACGATATTTTTTCTCGCAAATCGTCCATTGTGTTTAAATTGATTTGCATTAAACATTGTAATATATTAAATAAAATAAAATTTAAGGCTTTTAAGATTTAAAATAGATAGTTGATGAATGCAATGTTGCCAGTTCTATATTACGTGAAATACTGCTCAAGTCAAAAGTCATTCATTTATATTTTTTGTAGTTAAATTATTAACTTAATTCAATTATAAACTATGATAGGTCACGACTAAATTATAATAAGGAATTTTGGCATTCAAATTTTTAATTTTATTTAAAAAAAAATTTAGATTCTATTATGACTTACGATGTACTATCCGAACAACTTTAATTGCTGGTGTAGTGAGCTAGGTTGTCAGTTTCTGCAAAGAAGATCCGTGTTCAAATCCTGGGCGTGAGAGATTTTTCATTAAATAAAAATATTTATTCAAGCAGGCACTGGATTGGAATATTGGATCTCACTACAATAGCCCCCAGGCAACTCTACGAGGAGAGGGAGTTGCTGTGACATCCCGTCCTGAAGGGACGTCCCTCTCAGTGATGTATTCTTCGAAAGGAGTCGGTGCTGAGAGAGTTCCTCCTCAACTAGGACATCCCCCATAGCATAGAAGAGGTTGGATAAAAGGAGCCAGAAATAAGGATTAGTTCACTAGCTAGAAATGAAAAGCAAGAGGAGGAGTTAGAGATAGGAAATAATGTAATTTCACGGGGTGCCGGTAGATGTGTCTCCGTGCACGAAACCACCTCGGGTATATAAACGGGGATCCCGATAGGAATTTCAATTAATAATAATAATAGAGGGTAACAGATAGACGGACATTAGCTAATTATATACATATTAGGGTGTTTCAAAGAGAATATGGTCGAAAATTGAAGTATTCGGTTAGTAAAAGAATAAATGAAAAATAAAGGATCGGACTACTTTGCCCACCCAATATTCAAAGAAATAACGCAACGCGTTTGTTTTGATTTTGTTCTGTTGCTATGCAGGGATTCCCGCAGCACCGACTCCTTTCGAAGAACCTTCTTTAAGTCCCTTCCACAGGACGGGATGTCACAGCAACTCCTTCTCCCCGTAGAGTTGCCTGGGGGCTATTTTGGTGAGATCCAATATTCCAATCCAGTGCCTGCTTGAATAAATATTTTTATTTAATGAAAAAATCCCGTACGCCCAGGGTTTGAACAGGGATCTTCTTTGTCGAAACCGACACCCTAGCCCAATATACCAGAGAGTCCCATAATCCATTTATATACATGATAATATAGTCATTAAGTTCTTTTTTCATTAAATTTTATGCTGAGTATGTGAGATTGGAGTCGGTAGGAATAAAACCAGCGTTGTCGAACACCTTTACACTTTTATTCTAAGCAGACGTTTCGGTAACCATAACGGTTGCCATCCTCAGTGCCAATGAAAGTTTTTTAAGTTGTCCCTGTCACATCATGATAATATTGTAAAATATAGGAAGCATCAATCTGGAGCGCTCGGCAAGTAATTCATTGGCACTGAGGATGGCAACCGTTATGGTTACCGAAACGTCTGCTTAGAATAAAAGTCGACAATGCTGGTTTTATTCCTCCCGACTCCGAATTCTTTTTTCTTTGAACGAAACAAGTCAGATTAGTGCAGTGGCGAATCCAGAGATGTTCCTCGGGGGGGGGGGGTGGAGTGACTGGTCGCACAGCACACATTTTTTTTCTTAATTTCGGTAATTTAAAGGCGCATTCTGTACTTGTTAGCCAGAATATAAATACAAATCAAATTTTTAAGTATTAATTTTTAAAATTTTACATTAAAAATACATTTTTTTTTTGAAAAAAAGTATTTTTTTTAAATCTCAGATGGGGTAATTACCCCCTTTACCCCTTTACCCCTATGTATCCGCCCTTGAGTTAGTGGATTATTTATAGTTTAAAGGTCCGAATTTCAACCTTTAGTTTAAAATGGGGTGTTCACTCAACTATGAGTTGAAAATATACACTAGGTTATGTGTTTCAAATTATTTATTAATTAAATCACTTGACGCGTTTCGATTTTTACATCATCATCGGAAGTGTTATTACTTACTAACTATTGCACTATAGAAGAGACATTGAGCATGCATATGTAGCGCTGTTTAGCGCGGTGGTCATTTTAGGAAATAACATGTGTGGGAATTACAAAAGTTTTTTTTTCCCCACACATGTTATTTCCTAAAATGACCACCGCTAACTAAACAGCGCTACATATGCATTCTCAATGTCTCTTCTATATCAGTGCAATAGTTAGTAAGTAATAACCAGGCCCCGGAAACTCCTATAGAATAGGCCGCCTCCATTTTTCTAGTTTCGTTCACTTCCGCGGGCGGCGCTACTTGCGCAGTAGGATGCGTAAAAAATACATTCTGCGCATACTAATACTACTACTACTGCTATTAAAATTAATTTTTACTTTTTTTTTATTTTTTTCTTAAGAGCTGTCTTAGTGATTAACTAAAATATTTTCAAAAATATTAATAGCATTGTTTTTTTTTTTTTTTTCAAATTTCTTATCAATTAAGAAATAAACGAAGGAAACAAATATTACTAATTAATTTGAAAATATTTTGTCAGGAGTGAAAATGGATAAAATTATAAAAAAGATATTAAAATAAAACAAATAACCACTAGAAAATTATTTTTATTTTAGTAAAAAATTGAGAAAGATGTTTTGTCAAAAAATAAGCTTTTGTTTGGTATTTTCAAAAATTAATTTGACGTTAAGGGAAACAAAAAAAAATTAATAAATTGTCTAAAATATAAATATATACTCAAACCCCTGACTCAAACACACTTAATAATTACTTTATGCCAGATATAAAAAAACATTTTGATCATTTTCTTTTTAGTTAAGTTTCTTTTTGTTCAGTCAAAACACAATTGTTCACTTTGGGCAATACAGAAATGGTGAATTGCACTAATCAATGTCTTCTTTTACTCGTTTATTCCCTGTTTTATTATAAAAAGTGTTTGTCACAAATTCTATATTGAAAAAGAGGACTTTAGATAATAACACAATAAATAAAAACTGAAAAAATCAGATGAAATCTGCATGAAATAAAAAAAAACTCACTTATTATTTATATTTTTTAAACCGTTACAGAATATTGTAAGGATGTAAAAAATAGATATATAATTTCGTTTAAAAACATATGTAGTTCAGGGAGTTGGCAGGGCAGTCGCGCAACAGTAGCGCCATCCGCGGAAGTGAACGTAACTAAAAAAATGATGGCAGCCTATACCATAGGAGTTGCCGGGGCCTGGTAATAACACTTCCGATGATGATGTAAAAATCGAAACGCGTCAAGTGATTTAATTAATAAATAATTTGAAACACATAACCTAGTGTATATTTTCAACTCATAGTTGAGTGAACACCTCATTATATTAATGTTTCAACAAGAGCCCACGGTAGAAAGTTTAAATATGACTTTAGTTTAAAGACAACTTTGACGAACCAATCACCTTTAAATACGTTCAATTCAAATTAAAGGTTTAAGGTACCAAAAGCGTCAAATACGTAAAATTTTCAATAGAAATTCATTTTCTATATTTTTCTCTCCCCCTTCCTATTCTCGATTAAGTATTCTAGATGCTTCTTTTGGTAAGAATCAATTGCAAGAGTGTTTTAAGTGTGTGGACGTTAGTAAAAAAAAAAAAGAAAGAAATCGAATCCATCAGCGATTCAGGTCGCGTTTATCTCTACCCCAACAGAGGGTGCAATTTTTTTCTTTTTTTTTTTTTTAAGAGGGAACTATCATTTGTCAAAGTACAAAAAGGGTTACCTGTAACTCCCCCCTCCCCCTCTGGGATGATAGATGATACTCGTTTTTGATATTCCTCCCCCATTTACTTATTCCATTGTGCCAGACAGACAGACAGGTTAAGAGGTCTGTCTGTGCAGGGTATGTACGCAATGATAATACTTGTCTTCTTCTTCTTCTTCTTATTCGTTTTTATGAGTAATAAATCTTGACAAAATGTCAAGAGAATTAGATTATGTTATGCTTGATTCAATTAATCTTTTTTTTTATTATTATTATAATAAATTTGAATTAAAGACGAGATTCTGAGGAGCTTATACTTTTCTTTTTTGCTTTCTCTTACCTATATATGGGTCATTGCATGCCAAATCGATAAATTTTTTCCTGACCCCCGCGGATTTCACTGGAAATTTTCTATCTTTTTTCTACCCCTTAATTTTGAAAATTTTTTCAAATTTTTTTACTCAACTAAAAAAAAGTTATGGATTTTTGAAAAAATTGCTCTTTTTTTTTCAAATAACTATAACTTATTTTAAAATTGATATTTCGGAACCCCGCAAAGCTTTGTTTTTTAATGTAGTTTTCAGAAAAAAATACAAAAATTATTTCAGAAACCCGGATATATGAAATATTTCAGTTTTTTTGAAAAAACCCTAATTTTAATCTGACCATTTTTTTTTTTAACTCAAAAAAAACTTCAACTAATTCTACAATTATCCCCCCTAATTTCAAGATGTGCCGACGATTGCTTCTATTTTTTTTTTTTTTTTTTTGTTATAAAAAACTTTTTTTTGAAATTTGTTTTATTTTTTATTAATTGTTTTTTTTTTTTCAGTAAAGTACGAGACTGAAAAAAAAACAATTTTTAGTATGATGACTTAAAATTTTCGAATAAAATATCATTTTTCAACTTCAAAGTTTCACGAGAAAGCTGAAAAAATTTCATAAAAAAGTTACGTAAAAAATAAACCATATTTCAAAAAAGTTTTTTTACAAAAAAAAAAAATAGAAGCAATCGTCGGCACATCTTGAAATTAGGGGGATAATTGTAGAATTAGTTGAAGTTTATTTTGAGTTAAAAAAAAAAAAAATGGTCGATTTAAAATTAGGGTTTTTTAAAAAAAAACTGAAATATTTAATAAATCCGGGTTTCTGAAAGAATTTTTGTATTTTTTTCTGAAAACTACATTAAAAAACAAAATTTTTGTAGCCTTGCGGGATTCCGAAATATCAATTTTAAAATAAGTTATAGTTATTTGAAAAAAAATGAGCAATTTTTTTCAAAAATCCATAACTTTTTTTTAGTTGGGTAAAAAAATTTGAAAAAATTCTCAAAATTAAGGGGTAGAAAAAAGATAGAAAATTTTCAGCGAAATCCGCGGGGATCAGGAAAAAAATTTGTCGATTTGGCATGGAATGACCTATATATAGGTAAGAGAAAGCAAAAAAAAAGAAATCATACGCTATTATGATTTATGAACGCTGATATACCATGAGTGTAGAGAAGGAGAGAGGGGTGGGGGAGGGGGAGGGGGGGGAATAAATGGGCCCCAGGCAGCCCTGGCCAGGTTTATAGCCAGCCAGGCAGGCAGGGTCTGTCTATTGATTGGTAAACACTAAGGATAAAGACCGCATCCAAAGGCCCGGGTCTTCTCTCTCTCTCTCTCTCTCTTTAGCAATAGCCAAATGCTTGCTTTGCCTTCCCCCTCTCTTACATCTTTATTTAACGATTGATTGGGAATTAATTACAAATCAAATGGTCTGTCTATGTTCAATTTAAAACATAAAGGAAATGAGCTACGTGGTTGAAATTTTATATTTAATTTAGGCATCTTCAGAATTTGTGTTAATAAGCTTTTAAACAAAATCGGCCAAAAAGTACTAGTACTTTACTGATGTACTTTTTCAGTTTTTTTTCGATTTTCTCAAAATTCGTTGCAAGGATTTTTTTTTAAATTCATAAATCAACTATTTTTTAGATGCTCTTTAAAATGTATATTCTCATTTTGCCGTTGAAATCTTCTGAAGACCACTTTACTCTTGTTCTTCATAGGAAAGATGGGAGAAATGGTTGCCATGCTAACCGAATTTAAATCTTTTTCTTTTTATTAGATTAAAACTAGCTTACAATCGCTCCGCTTCGCTCGCTCTTGTAAGCTAGCTGGGGGGCTTTGCCTACCAGACCCTCCACTGGGGGCATAGCCCCCCCAGACCCCCTATATTTTTTATGACTTAACGTCTTCCTTTATGACTCAACGTTTTCGTTCAAAAAAACCTATTAGGCTCCGGTTCGCCTGCGGCGAACCCTCGCCGTTCGTTTATTTCTATTGCCAAAGAGAAAACAATGAAAAATCAAAAATCGAAAAATTCTTAGGCTCCGGGTCGCCTGCGGGCTAGGGTTTGGACCCCGGTGGAAACCGAAACTGGCAAACCGGTTTTTTGGCTAATTTAAAAAAATCGTGAAACCGAGTTTTTCCCGAAAAACCGAATTCGGTTTTTTATTTTCTTCAGTAATACTTGTATTCAAATCATAAATTACCCGTAGCCCATGGTTCAGAGAGAAGACATTAGCTTCTAGTGGCTTGGGGTTTCGGGTTCGCTTCCCGTCCCAAGCGAGAAAAATTTATTTCATTTGAATTGGCTATCAATCATTTGAAATAAATAGGTAAGAGGTCTAAAAGGCCTTAGATGCCGAAAAAGACCTTAAACAAATTAAAAAAAAAAAAATTATAAATTATTTATATTTTTCCATCTCGCTGTTTGACCAACCAAATGGCTTAAACAAGAATGCCTGGACCCCAATAAATATTATATTAATAAATTTCGAGTATCGTTTAAGTCTTAAATGGCCAAAGTTGCAGAAAAAACTGTGTGAATGTGAATGGGAAAAAAGTGTGAGTGTTTAAAAAAAATAAAAAATAATAATACTGTAATTTTCTTTACATAATTAAGAAAAGGCGACGGCCGTCGTAGGCAGGGGCGCGGCTTATTAAAAAATAATTCTAAAAAATGTTGCTTTGAATATATTTTTTTGTTTTTTTTCCTTGATTTTTTCGTTTATTAAATTTTGCCTCATGTATTAATATTAATAAGGGTCAAGGGATCTTTTTCCGTACTATGCGATAAATAAAATATTTCTAAATTATGTTGTATTCCAATTAATTTAACTTCTAAAAATGGTGGTGCGTTCTAAATAGATTCAGATGTTGAAAAAAAAAAAACCGTTTTTCAAAATTTTTCGGTTTTTTCCAAACCCTACCTGCGGCGAACACTCGCCATTCGTTTATTTCCGTTGTAAAATAGAAAACAATAAAAAAATAAAAAATTTTTGTCTAAAGAGATTATACGATTATTCAGTCAATTAATTTCAAAAAAAAAAAATCAATCAATAGATAGATATAAATATAAATTTAATATATGGAAAAAATGTTTAAAAAAAAAACAAAAACAAAGAGAATAACCATAATATTTCATCAAAGAATATGTTATGATGATGACGCAACTCGTGGGGGGGGGGGGCTAAATGTCAAAAGTGTCATCTGTCAAAAAAATGAGAGGTTAGAAGATAGGTTATGTTTCTCCATATTTAAGAAAAAAAAAAATGGCCGCCTTTGTTTTTATATACAGTATGTCATTAGTGATCCTAATGAATGACATTAGGATAAACAAACAATTGATGTGTAAACAAATGAAACATTTGGATAAATCTCCCTTTTTTTGAGAAATTTGAAGAGAAAAGTATGAATGAAAAATGATTGAAAATGAATCAGTCGAGGGCACAAAAATAGAAAATTCAATAGTTTTAGTCAGAAAATAAAAGAAAATGATGTAAAAAGAAGATTCTTGATGAAAATGACGTCATTCGATTGTTAAAAAGTTCTTATTTTTTTGTATACATAAGAGATTAATATAAATCAATTATTATTTAGATGCCCTTTTAAAAAGTATATCAGTAATATTTTGTGAATTTTTTTTTTTTATTTTATTTCTGT
Organism: Euborellia annulipes; assembly: GCA_023213315.1. NCBI lineage: Eukaryota > Metazoa > Arthropoda > Insecta > Dermaptera > Anisolabididae > Euborellia > Euborellia annulipes. Next base: position 14,854 of record JAKCPI010022998.1, read on the forward strand.
CTTTAATTGTTTCATAGAAAAATGGATGACGTCACTCATTCTTTGTTGCCTTCATGGAGAGACAAGTGCCTATCTCTCTCTCACTTGCACTCATTATCTTCTCTCTCTTTCTACTCGTTTTAAATTCATTTTCCGCCTCTTCCATCATAGAAACAATGTTAATTTCCTATAGGGATTTGTATGTTAATTTCGATTCAAAAGGGGGTCCCCTTTGGAACTTTTTACGCATTTAAAATTTTTTTTTCCAATTCTTATGAAATTTTGTATTTATTTACGATTCTATATTGTGTATAAAATGTCCAAATATGAGATTAAAATTTTGAAAAATAACCATAGTTTATTTGAAGCAGTCAACATTTAAAATGCAAGTAAGGTGCTATGGGAAACTAAATATATCTCGACACAAAAAATCTGGTGTGACCAGCACGGTGCACAACTTTCTCTTACCGAAGGGTAAGAGAAAGTTGTGTGCTGTGCGCCAGTCACACCCAATTCTTTCCTTAGAATCAAGAGATCCCCATCCAATTATGAATCACCCTATAAATTATAAAGTTCAAATATAAATTAATACACAAATGTTAATTTGGCGGTTGCAAATGTTATTTGCGTTTAGGCTTTGCGTCCTTTTTGCCGCTCCTCTTTTTAATATCCGTTATTTAGGTATTAAATACCAATTCCATTTTGTATTTATTTAATATTATTAATAAAAATTAAAAAAAAAGAGACTAATCAATAATATATAATCGAAAAACCAAGTTAGAGAACTTTCCCAAATGAATTTCCTACAATTTATTTCCTAGTCAAAGAATAATTATTTATTATTATTATTTGAAATTTCTATCAGGATCTCCGTTTATTTATCCAAGGTGCTTTCGTGCACGGAGACACACACCTCAAACCCAGGCCGTAGCCATCTACCGGCACCTCGTGAAGTTACGTTATTTCCTATCTCAAACTCCTGTTGAGTTCATTTCTAGCTAGTGAACTAATCCTTATTTCCGGATCCTTTTAATTAAATTAATCTAATTAAAGAAATATTTTTATTTAATGAAAAAATCTCGCACACCCGGGGTTTGAACAGGGATCTTCTTTGTAGGAGCCGACACCCTAGCCCGTTACACCAGCGAGCCCCCAGTCAAAGAATAATGCAAAAATAAAATTTAATATCTTTCTTTGTATTTATTATTCCCGCGGTGCCGGCCCGTCGCACGGCCTGATGCCTGTTGAAAATATAGAAGGAAGGGACAGACATATAAAGAATAGATAAGATAAAAAGAGGATGATAATAAAAAATTGTTTTAACCTCTATAACAAAAAATATAAAGAATAGGACTGTCAGTCCCAGCTTGGGTAGCTCGTGGTCGCCATCCACCTGCCCACAACATGTGGGCACCTGAGCAAAATCAAAATTTAATATAAATATCATTAATTATCGCATAATAATTGTAGGATTTTAATTTAAAACTTTTTTTTATTAAATAATTTACTTCGAAACTACTTGACGGATTTTTATGGGTTTTTTTTCCTTGTATACAAAATTTTACTAGATTAAATTTATTTTAAAAGTTTTTTTATTCTAAATTAATAAATTATTTTGTAAATAAATAAAATTTCATTAGGAGAGGACGGGAGTCTTCCCGGGACGCAGCAGCCAAGTAAAAAAAATAAAAATCGCCGACGTTTCGAGCGCGGCGACGTTACAGGGCAAGCAGAATTGTATTTTTGACAATTCTGCTTGCCCTGAAGATAAGTGCGACTAGCGCTCGAAACGTCGGCGATAGAATATAACGTTTTTTATTTTTACTTGGCTGCTGTCCTTTCCTAATTGAATATCTAGAGACATCAAACCCAACAATTTAACAATACAATTAAACATTAATTAGCTTTGCTCTTTATATTTATTTTGAGGCCATTAAGAAGAGTATTTAAATTTTTTTTTCAACTAACAATTGTTGTATATTATAGGCCAGTGTTTCCCAACCTTTTGGAGTTCACGGCTTTCCAAAGGTGCGTGGGGAATAAAATTACACACTGGGGGGCACTCTTCCTCTTTTTTGTACCCCTAGCAAAACGAAATTTTTCCCGCCCTGCGGAAAATTTTTTCCTCCTTGTTTGCAAATCATTTTAACTTTTTCTTGCAAAACTTTATTTTTTCAGCCTCTTTATTTATTTATTTATTTTTTTTTGTCTGTCTAAATATCTCGCAGCACCCTGCCGGGACACACCGGTTGGGAAGCACTGCGAAAACAAAAACTCCGAAACTACTTGACGAATTTTCATGTTACACTGTTAAAAATTTTCAAGCAATATTCATATACAAGTATAGGAAGTCTGTTACATAAACTGTTTATGAATATTCAATGGGTATATGAGAAAATTCAATTTGTTGCCAACCTAACAAATTTCTTGTATATTTTAAAATTAATTATTTTGGTAAAAATTGTTAATTTTAATTTTAATTTTTATAGCTATTTAGTTGAATTACTTTATAAAAATTATTTAATTAGTATGATTTTAATATACTTCATAAATATTTAAATAGTTTAGAGCGCGAATTTCAAACCAGAATTTAATAAATTTAGATTTGTGAAATAAATTTTAAAAGAATAATTTCAAGTTTCCTTAAAATAATTATAAAATAATATTAATAAAAATTCCTTGGGGTAGTCGAGTTATTTGAGAACGTTTAGACCAGTGATTCTCAACTTGTCGCGCAGTGCACTTTTAACGATTTCAAAATTTGGCGGCACACAAAGAAAAAGATAAGTTTAAAAGTTGGTAATTTGTTCATAAACTTGTATATTAATTTTATTTCATATCCTGGGTATATTAATATTATTAAATCACCGAGGTATATGAAAAATGATTGAAAATTCATATTTTTTTTTTTACAGTGTATATGTAGAGAATTTTTCGAGGTTAATTTAGGGTTAGGTTTCATTTTATTAGAAATTGTTTGCTCGCTGATTTTAAAGACAAATTCAACAAAGACAGGGCAGCTTGTTAATGTGAATTGGAGCTTTTTTTGATTTCATCGGTGAGTGAATGTTTGAAATAATTAATTAATTTTTTTTTTTAACCATGTGGAATCAAAGGAGATTCAGATAAAAAGATTTTTCTCCCAGTCTTTAAAATTATTAAATCCAATTTCCAAGTAATTTAATGTCATTTTATTTCAATCTCCGTCCTTTCCTTTTTTTTTTTTTTTTTTTGTTTGAAATTAAATTTGAAGGGATTCCAAAATAAAGTTAAATCAAGAGAAAGAGACAGAAATAATTAAAGCAAAATAATTAAGGTATAATTTTTGTTTCTTTTGATACATATAAATGAATTTCTTGTGTGCGCTTTTTAATAGAAGCCGCTCGTGTTGTTGTTGTTGTTGTTGCTTTTTGATTTAGTTGATGATGAAAGGATGAATAAATGTTGAAAATGAATTTCATTTCATAAATAAGAAAAAAATAATAATAATGAGATTATTAAATAAACTAGTCGCACCGCCCGCCTGCGGCCGCCTGTATTCATTAAGGTGCGCGTCTCGAAAAGCCGTTAAAAGACGGTTCAGTACCGAGTTACTCTAGGCGGCAAGAGATGGCGTTAGTTTTTCCCATAGGAAAACAAGGGATTTATTCCATTTCATTTGAAAGGTTCCAGCTAATTAATTAAGGGTAAAAAATTAATTATTTTTTAACACAATGATTACTAATTTAATTATCTATAAGATATAGAGCGAATTTTTTTAAAATATCTTTTATTTAATGCGATTAATCTAAAAAAAAAAAATTATTTTTTCGAAAATCATAAAAAGGGCTTCGATAAGCTGTAGATATTTTAAATAGCTTTAATTTAAAAAAAATTTGAGGTCGATAGCTTCAAAATTGTGGCCGCTGAAGAATTATTAATTCCCTAAGTTATGATTTCCCAGCAAATAGAGAAATATTTATTTATTTTTTGCATTAGTGTATTCTATGAATGTAAATAAATCCTCAAGCAGGCACTGCATTGGAATAGTAATGATAATTTTTTTCATAATTAAGGCGAGGGTCCGCCTCAGGGGGTCTCGAACCAGCTGGGGTGAGGGGCGCCTAGTTATTCAAATAAATTAATAATCCCTAAATGGCCTCTGTAACCGAAAAGGGCTTTAAAAAAAAGCAAATTTGTAAACGGATACAAATTTGCCGTGAGTGGCCACATCATTTTTTTAATATGAATATTATTTTTTTATTTTTTATTAAACTAATTTTAATTTTCTCTCCCTAAACCGCCGCGACGTCCCATATCAAGTGTCGTCATCGTGTTAATTTCAAGAAAATACTTCCCCTCTCTAGGTGGGTCGATAAGACACTTAAACGAAGTTTAAATTTAATTTCCTTTAAATTTATGAGTGGAATGTTAATGAAATATTTTATCTAAATAGTTGATTCCATCATCAGCATCTAAATTTGCCTTCTTTATCACTAAAATTGGGACATCAAAATATTTCCCTTGTATAATTATATTAAATAAATTATGATGTGGCCACTGATGGCAAATAGGGTCTCATATCATTTATTTTTTTGTTACATACTAATGAATTTGTTTTTAAATAAATTTCATTTTCTAAAAAAAAAAAAAATTATCCAATTTTAATCATTAGAGACCGGATTTTAAGCAAAATGCTTATTGCTGAATTTTATAAGCAGCCATTAGATATTTAATTTCTATACGAATTAGGAAAAACTAAGTGCATTGAGATGGCATTTTTTATGCTTTTTTTGAGTTTTCATGCTTTTTTTTGCCCTTTGTGCTTATTTGAACTTATTTTACGAATATTTATAATTTTTTTTTTTTTTTTTTTTTTATTAAAAAAGACTGCAAAAATATCGTGTCTCTAAAAAAAAGGTAAAATGATTTTCGCAGGGCGGGGCGAAAAAAATTTAGTTTATTTAAAAAAAAAATCCGTAGAAAAATTTTTGAGTTTAGCCCCCCCCCCCCCCCCTCTATATATATATCTATGGCCTACCGCACAGTCTTTTTGGCAACTTAGGCCATTTAAAACTTTAAACAATACTCGTTATTTGTAAATATATCTATTGGGGGTCCAGGCATTCTTATTTAAGTCATTTGGTATCCAAGTGGCTTAAATAAAATCATCGGACTCCATGGGATCCGAATCCTCGACCCTTGGTATATAAGGCAGGCGCTCTACCAACTACACCAAGCCCGAGGGCTAGACAATTTTTAAAAATAATTTAAAACATTATTCAGCAAAATGTAAAGCAAATCCTTCGGCAACTGCGCAAATCGCGCCTTCCCTACTCTGACTCGAGCCCCCTGGGACCTCTGGACCCCTACTGCGGCGGACCCTCGCAGGGGGGTAATCTGGTGAGACTGGCCTCACACCAAGGTCGGATACAGGGGGGGGGGTAAAGGGGGTAATTACTCCCCTGAAATTTGAAAAAAATACTTTTTTTCGAAAAAAAATGTATTTTTAATGTAAAATTTTAAAAATTAATACTTAAAAATTTGATTTATATTTTTATTCTGGCAAACAAGTACAGAATGCGCCTTTAAATTACCGCTGTGCGACCAGTCACTCCAGATTACCCCCCCCAGAAACACCTCTGGATCCGCCACTGCCTTATACTTTCGGTAATTTAAAGTTGCATTCTGTATTTGTTTACCAAAATATAGGTATATACAAATAAATTTTTTTTAATTTTTAAAATTTTATATTAAAATTAATTACATCCTTTACTCCCCCCCTACAAGGGGGCCTTGTATCCGCCATTAGAATGAGTAGAAATTGCTTATGAGATGCTTTTTTTTTTCAATTTTTATGCTTATTATTTTTTTTTTTTATTTTTTTTTTTATTTCGCCCGTTTAGCCACGCGCCATTGGGCCAAAGCATCTACAAAATAAAATACATAAAAAATACATACAAAAATAAATACATAAAAATTAACACCAACCACTTTTTTTATGCTTATTTAAAACTTTTTAGTCAAGATTTTTATGCTTTTTTAAGCACTTTTTTTCCCATTTTTTTATGCTTTTTTATCCGGTCTCTATTAATCATATAACGAATGCCAAATTTAAATAATGCGCCTTCGGCGGGCTTTGCTTCTAGCTAGGGGCCGAAGCCACCCTGGACCCTCCTCCAGCTGACTCGGGCCCGCCTGCGGCGTACCCTCGCCTTTTATTTACTAAACCCTTTTACGCATTAGTGTGTCAAGCGCCAGCTACCAAGTTTTGAGAAAATTTTTTTTGTCAATTGTGCAAGTAACATTAAACATAAATTTTTTTAGGACATATTTCATTAAAAAAAAAATACTATTAATTAAGCATTTGAAACAATATTCCGTGGCGCTTTTTTTGGCGCTTGACACATTATTGCATAACAGGGTCCAACTATACGAAGAAAATTGTTATTGCTACTTATTCCAATCCAGTGCCTGCATAAGGATTTAAATGTTTACATTCATAGAATACACAAAGGCAAAGAATATTTCTCTATACATTTCCTATGTGAGAAATCGTAACTCTAGAAATTGATTACTCAAAAAGTTATAGGAATTTCGGGACCCGAGTATTTTTTCTGGACCAACAGGAAGTTGGTCAAACAGAGCGTGACAGACAGACAGACACACTGCTATTATTATATATAGAAGATTCATTTAATTTAAATAATTTTGAGATTCTTCAAAAAAAGAAAACAAAAATTAAAATTTATATGATAAATTATCTATCTATATATAATAATAGCTGAGTGTCCGCCTGTCTGTCTGTCACGCTCTGTTTGATCAACTTCCCATTGGAATTTTGAAACCAAAGTCCCGGAAAAATACTCGAGTCCAGTATAGAGTAAGATTTATGTATTCTTTGCATTTATGTATTCTATGAATTGTAAACAAATCCTCAAGCAAACACTGGACTGAAATACTTAGTAATTATAATTTTAATCTCATAATTAATAGAAGGGGAGGGTCGAGCCAGCAGGCGGGTCTGAGTCAGCTGGAGGGGCGTGGCCCCCCTGTCTAGACGCGAAGCCCCCCGTACTTTTTTCGTTTTTCCAATTTTCTTAAAAATTCACTTTGATTTATTTCAAATTTTTTAGTAACAATATGAAATTTTGTCTTTGGGATACTTCGAGTACTTTACTGAGGTATAATACTTTTTTAGTTTTCTCCAATTTGATTAAAAGAAAAAACCACCGAGCTCCAGCTCGGTCATCCCGGTACCAAATATAATGTAGGGGATGTAGCTCAGTGGTAGAGCGTTCGCTTTGCATGTGAAAGGCCCCGGGTTCGATCCCCGGCATCTCCAATAATTTTTTTTTTTTCCTATTAAAAATCCTCTTCCTTTCATAAATTTCAATTATTTTATCGACCTCTTTTGGCTAGTAGAAACTGGGGGACAAGTTTTGCAATTTTATTGTCTCTTTTTTTAAGAACTGTAAAAGTAAGAAGTCAGATTCGAATAGCTTGTTTATTCAATAAGATAACAAAGACAACAAAAACAGCACAATCACCATGCCATTACATGATTCTTTCTTTTACAACAATTAATAATTTAATATGTTAGCCTTTGGACAGGTCGAACTTCTCGGCCGTACTTCGTTTTATACCCGCGTCTTCCAGTGGCGTCCCCACCCTCTTTGCATTGTTACATCTTCCATTGTTATCATCCAACTCCTCATTTCCTCCACGATTGTTTGTTTCATTATTTCTTTCACCCGAACTCTCGTTTTCTTCATCGTCCATTGGGTATTCCATTTTTCAGATCCAAAGTTCTTCTATTCGGACAAAAAGTTAAAAAATTTTGGTTCCTTCGATAAGACTTATCATTAGTTTTTATAGTATAAGACCTTAATTCAGGACCACATTTTATTACTGTACCATATTTTTAACCCAAACCTTCTGGCCAATTGACTCTTCTCGTACGCCTTTTACTTTTAATCTTTTATTGTAGTTATTTTCCTGTCTTTTTTTAATCCTTCTCCTCAAAATTTTTTAAAAACTCCCAAGAAGGCTTCAAATTTTTTGACAGAGTAGGCAAAGTAGTTCGAATCTTTTGCTCAAACAATAATTCAGAAGGACTATTCCTTTTTTTTGGAAGACCTATAAGGACCAGTGGTCACATGCAGCCAGGAAGAAAATAAAAACAAAAGGGAAACTGAGAAGATGTCTGTGAAGATTAGACTTGAAAGTCTGAAGGTTATAGGATTGGGGAAGATACGAAAGGAGCTTGTTCGGTCATGGGGACAAAGGAAGATTGGAATTGACTAGTTCTGTTAGTCGTGATCTGATCAGCTTAGGGATGCTGGGAAGATGCCTCTCTTGTGTTCCGTGTATATGTTGCATTGGATGGGATAATTGATTTTAATTCGGCAGACCATTGACTATGATCGTACCAATAGAAGAGAGAGAGTGCAGAAACTCTTCTTCTATGGTCTAGTGATGGGATGCGGTGAGGGTAGAATCATCTATCAGTCGAGAGCGTCTTTCGCCAAAGATGGGATTATTATTATTACTTCCTTATTTGGTCTTTCTGGTGGACACAAAATCTTGTGTATGAAAGCGTCAAAATTTATACATAGAATTTAGAATATTTAGATAGATTTTATAACATTTATATATGGCGTTTATAACATGGCATAAGTAAACAAAACACACATATGACAAAATAACATAAATTACACAGCAGAGGAATTTACAATAAAAAAGTCTTCCAGTGAATAAAAGGTTCTTCCAATTACTGTCTCTTCGTCTTTTTTTGAAGATGTCTTGATTAACAGCTTCCTTTATTTGCCTTGGGACATATTAAATATTTTAGGTCCCACTGCTTCTGCCGATGTATCTCCCAACACCAGAGCCTCGTTCTTGGGGCCCTAGATCTCTGGATCCTCTTATGTCATGTTCGTGACATCCTCTCCGACTAACAGAACTAGTCAATTCCAATCTTCCTTTGTCCCCATGACCGAAGAAGCTCCTTTCGTATCTTCACCCCAAATCTCCTATAACCTTCAGACTTTCAAGTCTAATCTTCACAGACATCTTCTCAGTTTCCCTTATTTGGTAGTTTTTATTTTCTTCCTGGCTGCATGTGACCACTGGGGTCCTTATAGGTCTTCCAATATAAAAACTGTGGTATCCACCGTCCTTCTGAATTTATTTGTTCTGGGTGAAAGATTGGAACTATTTGCCTACTCTGTCAAAAAATTTGAATTTGGGCTTTATGGTGGGTTAGGATAAAAAGTAACGCTTCGTTTTGAATAGGAAGCCCAATTTCCTTGCTATAGATTTAACCACAGAAGAGATGTGGTTGCGAGATCAGATGCAATTGTCACTCCCAGAACAGAAAACGAATCATTGAACTCGAGCCTATTATTGCTGTAAATAAGAGGAGGCCAAATCCTATTTTTTTAGACTCTAGGGGAGATGCCCTGTAGGCCAAAAAGAAATCATCTACGTCCATACATTTTTTTCACAATTTCAACTCCATATTCAGCTAAATGCCAATACCGTACAAGAACTAAAATGGCCACACCCAAATGAAATAGACAGAGCTAAGATGAGGTTGGATTGCAAATTCAAACGTTAATGTTAACAAATCTCAGATTGATACGACTTTAATCCATTTGCAATGGGGCCATCCAATTATCTGTTGGTCAGTCAAGCGAGGATAGCGATGTAGAGGGTGGGAGGGGTGGTTTAAGATAAATCGTTTCAAACTCAAATCGATTTAATGAGAGAACACACCCACACACAAACACTTGTGTCTATTTAATTCCATTTCTTGTTCTTTTTTTTTTATGGACCCATTTAAATTTTTAATAGGAAAATTACGACGTGAATAATCATCCATTTGTAAAAACTTTCAAATTTCCAAGCAGCAGCATATTAACGTAAATGGCGTTCTTTAACGGCGTTAAACTGAGAGAGAAAGAGAAAAAAAAGGGGATAATTTATTATAATCTATTTTGATGTCTAGGATATATAGAGATTTATGATCCTATTTACTTTCTCTTACCTATATATAGGTATATATTTTTGTCAAAAATTTTAGATTTCCATGGAAATACACGTTTTGGGGTATCTCAAGAACGAAAAGAGCTAGGAGGTTGAAATTTTATATTTAAGTTAGACACCCCTATGGGACGTGACACGAAGCTTTTGAACAAAATCGACCAAAGAGTACTAGTACTTTATTAGAGTACTTTTTTGTGATTTTCTCAAAATTGGCTTCGATTTTGATTAAAATTCATAAATCAATTTTTTTTAGATCTTCTTTAAAAAAAGTATCAATAATTATTATAACTAACTTCTCTCTAAAAGAAGGTTCTTTAGGTTTTGACTTAACTATAATGTTTATTGTAACTAACTTCTCTCTAAAAAGAAGGTTCTTTATGTTTTGACTTAACTATAATGTTTATTGTAACTAACTTCTCTCTAAAAAGAAGGTTCTTTAGGTTTTGACTTAACTATAATGTTTATTGTAACTAACTTCTCTCTAAAAAGAAGGTTCTTTATGTTTTGACTTAACTATAATGTTTATTGTAACTAACTTCTCTCTAAAAAGAAGGTTCTTTATGTTTTGACTTAACTATAAATTTATAAACAGAAGTTAGTTTTTAGTTTTTGAAAGTTGTTCTTTGTGAATGAAGATCGTTTTTTTTTTTTAATTAAATAAATTTTAATATAAATTATTTGTTAAAATTGTTTTAAAAAGGAAATAAAATAATTGTTTGAAATACACTTTACTGATGCAGTATTTCAGATTTTGTAAATTCATTTTCCAGCTCTTCTTTCCATAGAGCCAATATTAAATTCCCATATGGGGATTTGCATGCTAATTTCGATTCAAAAGTGAGTTCCCCTTAAATTTTTACACAGTTAAACGAATTCTTTCCAATTATTATGAAATTTTGTAATTATTTAGAATTCTCAATTGTGTAGAGATTCAAATTTTGAAAAATAACCATAGTTTATTTCAAGAAGTTAACATTTAAAATTTTCGATTTTCTCTAAATTCGCTCCACCGATTTTGATTAAAATTCAAAAATTAATTATTTTTTAGATGCTCTTTAAAATGTATATTCTCATTTTGCCATTGAAATCTTCTGAAGACCACTTTACTCTTGTACTCCCAAGGAATGGTTGCCATGGTAACAAAATATAAATATTCTCCCATACCTATAAATTTTACATCTTGAATTCTGAGGTATGTCTTTGTGGCTGGAAGTATTATTAAGGAGTCAAAAATAAAATCCAAGACGTAGGCAGCCAAAATTATTTCTTTTATTGTTGCCGTTCCATGCTGACGTTTCGGCCACTGGTCTAGGCCATCTTCAGAACTAAAATCTTTTCGTACATTTTATTATAACATGTTATTGTGGCACTTTCTATAAAATATAAAAATATATTCTATTAATATAATAATAAACAGTATTAATTTACAGAGTACATAACATTTTTGACTCCTTGATCTTGAAATCCAATATATAGGCGGATATTAAAGGGCTTCAGGAGGTAGATTTTACGCATGTTTTTCCCGGGGCGTTGTGTGTCTTAAAAAGTATGCCCAAAATATCAAGTAATTCAAAAATTTGCCAAGAGATGTCAGAATGGTAGCTAATAATATTTAATGCATTTGGTTGATTTTCATTGATCTTTTAACAATAAATACTTTATAAATGTTATTACATATTATGTATCTTTTATAAAAGCATAAAAATATATAAATATAGGCTATTAGGGGATCGGCTGTTAGACTAGCCTGCCATCTATTGCAAGAATGCTGAACTAATTTGACATTTGATTTTTTTAAATAAATCATCTAAGCTTATTTTAAAAATTTCTTTATTAATATGTGATTAATAATCACTATAATAATTTTAATTTAATTATAACTCTCTGTCCCAATAATCCCTTATAAATATAATTCATTAAAAAAAAAACCCTTATAGAAAAATTCTAGTTTTTTTTTTAAGTACGTTTAAAAAGTAAATGCTGTATGACCAATCACACCAGATTTTTTTTTTCAGATTATCGCAAATCTCCCGTCGGCTTGTATTTAGCAATAGAATGCATACATATGAATTTAACTTCCAGGAAAAAATCAAAAATCATTTTATTTCAAAAAAATTGACATTTCAATGACTATAAATTGAGATTCATTTTAATCCTAACGACAATTTTTTTTTTCCTCTCTCTATGAATTCCCCATCAAGTCTCTTCTTGGAAAATAATAACAAATTGAAAGACGAAAAAATTTCTTTTTATATTAAAAGCTATATTAATAGAGCGAGGCCGAGAGGAGAGAGTTAATCCTTTGCGTGGGTATAATCAGGCACGTGTCGTTTGAAACCCTTAGAATAAACAACCTCCAATGTATATAGAGGTTTCTGACCCAAAAATACGAATACAATTATTAATTTGCTTACCTTTTGATTTACAATGAGGAGTGCATAGCCTTCATGTCACCGATTACCCAATGAAAAACAAATTCTGTTAAAGCGAGAGAACGCATTACTCAACGGTTCGGCTAAAAAAAAATGTTTAAGATTTTGCCTGCATGCTTTAAGCCGTTGCTAACAATAACATATACAAAAGCCGCGATGGGTAGCGTCCGAGTTCGAATCTCGCCTTGTGCAACTAATTTTTTTTTTTTTGTGTAATTATTTTTTCTAAGAATATTTTTTAATATTAATAAATAAATAAAAACTTTTTTTTTTTAAATTATTGGCTTTTAATTTTTATCATGTAGTTACATATATTTAAAGAAAATTCAAATGCAATTCATTAAATATTAAATATTATTGTACATTTATTTATGTGTTCAATTAATAGTAATATATTTCTAGTATAATATTAAATATTTCCATTTATTGTATTATATTTTTGACAGAAAGTATTTGAATTTTCTTTAAATATATGTAACGTCATGTTAAAAATTAAAAGCCAATAAAAAAACTTTTTATTTATTTATTAATATTAAAAAATATTCTTAGAAATCCAAAAAAAAAATAAATAAATTACACAAAAAAAAATAGTTGCACAGGGCGAGAATCGAACTTGGGATTTCATGTTTACAAAGAATGAACGCTACCGATCTACCTATCGCGGCTTTTGTAAATGTTATTGTTAGCAACGGCTTAAGACTTGCTGGCAAAATCTTTAACATTTTTTTTTAGACGAACGGTTGAGTAGTGCGTTCTCTCGCTTTAACAGAATTTGTTTTTCACAAAGTACTACACATATACTAATTTTCGTTTAATTTGGTGTTATGAAGGCTATGCACTCCCGTTGTTAGTACAAGTTAGAAAGGTGTGTGACGTCATATCGATGCAAAGGGATCTTTTGAAAAAAGGAGGTCAAGAATAAAAAGTAATTTTAGATTTTATAGAGGACATTATGAAGATAAATATTTGGGCCCCGTAATTCTTAAAAGTGTAGCCGTAAAAAATACCACAAAATCCATAATTTGCCCATTAGAAAGCATTGAGTTTTATTTGTCTTATGAAAAATTAAATCCAATTAAAATTAATTGAAATAATTAAATAATTAAATCTCTCAAATGAAAATTATTAAAAATTTTTATATAATTAAATTTTTATTTGAATTTTTTTTTTAATTTATTTAATTAAAAGGAAAATAAATAAATTCAAAATTCAAATAAAAATTTAATTATATATGATGAAGTGTATCAGTATTTATTATAACTAACTTCACGCTCAAAAGAAGGTTCTTCATATTTTGACTTAACTATAGAATTTATTATAACTAACCTCTCTAAAAAAGAAGGTTCTTTATGTTTTGACTTAGCTATAAATTTATTAAATTTAATTTTAATTAAATAACAATTTTTATTAATTTTGATTTGAGAGATTTAATTATTTAATTATTTCAATTAATTTTAATTGGATTTAATTTTTTAAATGGCAAAAGAAGACAAAACTCAATGCTTTCCAATGGGCATATTCTCAATTTTCTAGATATTTTTTTTTCGCCTTCCCTTTTGAGAATTTTGGGAACCCGAGTATTTTTTCCTCGACTAAAAGACTACATAATTTCATTTCAAAATTTCAACGGGAAGTTTGTCAAACATAGTGTGACAAACTGACTGACAGACGGACATTCTGCTATTATATGGACCCTGTTTGCAATGGTGTGTAAAGACAAAAAATTGAAAATTGGGTTAAAGGAAATTTTTTAAATGTATAATTAATATTTTTTTAAAAATTTAAAAAAATTTTATTTATTAAAAAAAAAAAATATATAAAATAATAAAAAAAAAATTTAAAAATGATATATATTTAGATTAATTACACTCTTTGTCTTTAAGGAGAAATAGACAATAGACCACGTGAACAGAGATTTATTCATTTTGATTCCAATTTAAAAGGATTCATGAAACCGGAAAAAAGAATTGTTCTTTAAATTGGACCAAAGAGTGAGTGAGTGAGTATTCGCTCACTCCCACTTTGTTTTGTTTTTTTAGATGATTTTGAGTTTTAAACAAAGAGAAAATAAAATAAAGCCCTTCTGAGTGGGTGATGCCTATTATTCCAGGATTAAGACCTGTCTCTTCTTGCTTGGCTCTTTTTTGTTGGGTTAATGACTAAAATAAAAATAAAAAAAGAGGTGTAAATAAACTTTTAGCTTTTGCAGTTAAAAATCCTCTGAGGGAATGAAAAAAAAAATCTGGTGTGACTGGTCTCCCACCAGATTTTTTTTGTACCCAGATATAGCATTTTAAATGTTGACTGCTTGAAATAAACTATGGTTATTTTTCAAAATTTTAATCTCTACTCAATTGAGAATCCCAAATAATTACAAAATTTCATAAGAATTGGAAAGAATTTGTTTAAATGTGTAAAAAGTTAAGGGGACTCCTTTTTTAATCAAAATTAACATGCAAATCCCCATATGGGGATTTAATATTGGCTCTATGAAAGGAAGAGCTGGAAAATGAATTTACAAAATCTGAAATACTACATCAAGTAAAGTGTATTTCAAACAGAGTTGGGTTTTATACACGATTTTGCAGTTTTATACAGAAATTGCGGATAAAACTTGTATAAAACGTATAAAATGTATTAAACGTACAAAATGTATAAAACTTGGATGCGCATGCGCAAACCCGACAAGAAAGGAAATTCAAATAAAATTTCATTTTTCAATTATTAACGTTTTGATTATATTATTCACTAAATAAAAAGCAAACAACATCGTCAATGCTTTAGAACATTTTAAAATATGAAAAGCTTTTAAGCTGTTTTTTCAGGGGGAGGGGGTTGGTTTTTTACAGTTTTATACCTTTTATACATCGGCCTAGTTTTATCCGTGATAGTTTTATACATGTATAAAACCGTGTATTATACTCGGCGGGATAAAACTTGCCAATTTATTTCAAACAATTATTTTCTTTTCTTTTTAAAACAATTTTAACAAATATTTTATATTTAAATTTATTTATTAAAAAAAAAAAATCTTTTTAATTTCATTCACAAAAAACAACTTTCTATTGTCAAAAACTAAAAACTAACTTCCGTTTATAAATTTATATTTAAGTCAAAAAATAAAGAACCTTCTTTTTAGAGAGAAGTTAGTTACAATAAACACTATAGTTAAGTCAAAAAAGAAAGAATCTACTTTTTAGAGAGAAGTTAGTTACAATTGAACACTATAGTTAAGCCAAAATATGAAAAACCCTCTTTTGAGTGTGAAGTTAGTTATAATAATTACTGATACACTTTTTAAAGAGGATCTAAAAAAAAATAATTGATTTATGAATTTTAATCAAAATCTAAGCCAATTTTGAGAAAATCACAAAAAATCACTAATAAAGTACTAGTAGTACTCTTTGCTCGATTTTGTTCAAAAGCTTCGTGTCACTTCTCAGAGGGGGCCTAACTTAAATATAAAATTTCAACCTCCCAGTTCTTTTCGTTATTGAGATACCCCAAAACGTGTATTTCCATCGAAATCTAAAATTTTTGACAAAAATATATACCTATATATAGGTAAGAGAAAATAAATACGATCATAAATCTCTAATATCCTAGACATCGAAATAGATTATAATAAATTAAAATAAACTCTATAGTTAAGCCAAAACATAAAAAAATCTTCTTTTTAGAGAGAAGTTAGTTACAATAAACTATATAGTTAAGCCAAAATCTGAAGAACCTTCTTTTAAGAGTGAAGTTATTTATAATAATTTACTGATACCCTTTTTAAAAAGGACCTAAAATATATGAATTTTAATCAAAATCGAAGCCAATTTTGAGAAAATAAAAAAAAAAAGTACACCAATAAAGTATTAGTACTCTTTGGCTGATTTGTTCAAAAGCTTCGTATCAAGTCCTAAGAGGGGTACTTAGCTTAAATATCAAATTTCAACCTACTAGTTCTTTTCGTTCTTTTTTTTGGACCTCAAAACGTGTATTTCCATCAAAATTTTATAATTGCGAAACCTCATTTGATTAAGGATTAATTTATAGTCTCACAGAATGTGTCGGTAGTTTGTTTAAAAAAAAAAAAAAAAAAAAGCGTTGTTGAAATGATTTTTAATCCGCTTTTATATATTACTTTCTCTTACCTATGTATATATGTAATATATATATAGAGAGAAAGTATTGGATTCATGTCAAAAATTCGATGTCGAGATTTTGATGGATATACACGTTTTGAGGTCCCCTGAATCCAAAAAAAGTGGTTGTCGCGACATGGTCTGTCTGTCTGTGTGTCTGTGTGTCTGTGTGTCTGTCTGTCTGTGTGTCTGTGAACAAAATATCTCAAGAACGAAAAGAGCCAGGAGGTTGAAATTTTATATTTAAGTTAGGCACCCCCCATGGGACGTGACACGAAGCTTTTGAACAAAATCGACCAAAGAGTACTAGTACTTTACTGATGCACTTTTTCAGTTTTTTTCGATTTTCTCAAAATTTGCTCCAACGATTTTTTTTTAAATTCAAAAATCAATTATTTTTTAGATTCTCTATAAAATGTATATTCTCATTTTGTGATTGAAATCTTCTGAAGACCACTTTACTCTTGTACTCCATAGAAAAGATAGGAGAAATGGTTGCCATGGTATCAAAATATAAATATTTTCCCATACTTATAAATTTTACATCATGAATTCAATCGTACCCTATGGTCGGAAACTAAATACATGTCGACACAAAAAATCTGGTGTGACAAGCACAGAACACAACTTTCGATTACCGAAGGTAAGAGAAAGTTGTGTGCTGTGCGCCAGTCACACCAGATTTTTTTCTATTTGCATTTTAGATGGAAGTGCAAATCCTCTTTTAAACAATTTTGATTCCATTAACAAAATTTTATATAATATTATATTTGTTAAAGGGATTTATTTTAATATTCCCGGTGCACGGTACATTGACCCTGAACAAACAAACACAAGGTCAGATTACACGTGCTGCCTGCCCCTTTTGTCTTTAATGGAGAATATTCAATTTAATGCCCTATAATCATACTACAAACAGAATGTCTATATTTATTGACTAGCGCCCGCGACGCGACGCAAGAAATACTCTTTGTTAAAATTATATTATATTCTTTTAGAGCGTTAATTTAAATTCATAATTTCGAGGCGCGAATCCAAAAAAGTGATTTTGTGTCTGTGAACAAAATATCTCTAGAACGGAATGAGCTTCCAGGTTGAAATTTTATATTTAAGTTAGGCACACCCCTGGGACGTGACACGAACGTTTTAAACAAACTCGGCCAAAGAGTACTAGTACTTTACTGATGTACTTTTTCAGTTATTTTCGATTTTCTCTAAATTCGCTGCAACGATTTTGATTAAAATTCAAAAATCAATTATTTTTTAGATTCTCTTTAAAATGTATATTCTCATTTTGTGATTGAAATCTTCTGAAGACCACTTTACTCTTGTACTTCATAGGGAAGATAGGAGAAATGGTTGCCATGGTGACAAAATATAAATATGTTCCCATATTTATAAATTTTACATTTGAATTCAAATGTTCCATATTGTCGGGAACTAAATACATGTCGACACAAAAAATCTGGTGTGACAAGCACAGAACACAACTTTCGATTTCCGAAGGTAAGAGAAAGTTGTGTACTGTGCGCCAGTCACACCAGATTTTTTTGATATTTTTTAGTGCACCTTAAAAAACCCCTCCTGGATATTTTCAGATATTTTTGATTCTCGGTTCAAATTTTGAAAAAATCGCTCTTTTTTTCGTTTTTTGCTCATAATTTCTACAAAAATGGGACAATTTCCAACTTTTTTTTTTATTTTTATTTTTTTTACTTTCTCGTATAGAGAAAGTAATGTAATATAAAAAAATTCGTCTTTGAGATTTTGATGTTTCTCCACGTTTTAGACATCCCTGAGTCCAAAAATACCATTTTGCATAGCCGCCGGAACTGGGGGGGGGGGACATTGCCCCTCCCTGGCATCCTATAGGGGGGGAGCAGAGGGGGGGGGGGGGCAATATGTCTTCTTTTATTTCATTTATTTTTAAAATTTTTTACTTTTGAAAAATAAAATCTTCTAAATTAAAAAAAATTAAAAGAGTAAGAAATTCATTTTTTTCCAAATTTTTGATAAAATCACTACCGGTACCAAATTTTTTAAAATTTTAATTTTATTAAAATTGTGATTTTATTTAAAATTTTTAAAGTTTTATAGTAGATTTGTTTTTGTTTTATACTATTTGAACATATTAAATTATTTTAATTTTCTAAAAAAAATTTTTTGCCCCCCCCCCTCCCTGATTCAAATTCGTTCCGGCGACCCTGCCATTTTGTGCATATTTTTGTGTAGTTTTCAAAAAAAAAAAAATACAATTAATTTTTTTCAATAATTTTTCTGTGTCATTTTCAAATTTCAAAATTTTAGTTATTTTATGAAAATGATGCATACTTTGATTTTCCTAAAAAATTTTGTTAACAAACCACTATTCATTGTACAAATTTTCAGATCTTTTCGGTCGTGGGATCTCTACCCGTACGGAAATAGTATATGCCCTAAAATATAAGCCTTTGGTTCCGCAAAAGAAAAAATGTACTGCAAAAAATTTAGTTTCTTAAAAAAAAAAATTTCCGCAGAAAAATTTTTGAGTTCGGGCCCCCCCCCCCCCCGAAAAAAATTTCTGTATACGCCCCTGATAAAAGCCTTGTTTTGAAAACTTTTTGTATATTTTTATAGATTTTTTTTTTATATATATTTAAAAATTTTACTTATTTTTATTTATTTATTCATTTAAAAGATTAAAAATGAATTATG
Source organism: Euborellia annulipes (assembly GCA_023213315.1). Classification (NCBI taxonomy): domain Eukaryota; kingdom Metazoa; phylum Arthropoda; class Insecta; order Dermaptera; family Anisolabididae; genus Euborellia; species Euborellia annulipes. Next base: position 34,121 of record JAKCPI010022998.1, read on the forward strand.
TATTCAATTTATTTTATTTGAAAAAAAATTATCTTTCTCTTTGATATTATTTGCATTATTGAAATTAAAAATAGATCCAACAATCAAACCGGTTTGTTTCAATTACAGATACATTTGCACTTCGGGAGAGTTCGGCTTTGTTCGGTTTGAGACGAAGACGACGACGACTGCGGGGCGGCAGCGCTGTCGTCACCGCCTCAGTAAGCCTGCAGCTTGTGATTTCGTTACATCTATGTATTCTTATCTCATCAAATAACGCTTCCTTCCTCACCAATCCTCGACACCGACACATCACCTGAGTACTCCATGCCTGCTCCTCTTCTTTTCATCCTCGATATCACCAGGTAAACCTGCCTTTTGATTAATTAAATAGAAATAAACAAAGAGGGATTGTTGGTTGATCCAAGTGGCGTTTCCCTCGCTTGGCCTGGGACAGTCCGAGACAAATAGAAGTGAACTCATCTTTAATTTTTATTTTTATTTTAAATTATTTTTATGAAATATCGAATAAATATATATCGAAGGCGGGCTTTACGACTTGCCAGGGGGCTACGCCTCTTCGGCGAGCAAATGCATCAAATTTATTCTTGCTCTCTGCTTGGAAATTTTGCAATTGCTCACCTTCGACGATTGCCTCTGACCCAACTTGCTTTTATTCTGGCCAATCAGCGCACTGATAGGCACATACACACAGGGACAGGAAGGAACCCAAAAAAATTTTTTTGAATCGATACCATATTTGGTATAATTTTTTGTTGTTTTATTTCTCCCGTTAAATCATTAATGCTCTATTTATATCAATGTTATACGGTATATATTCGTAAAATAATTAAATAAAAACAGCGCTTCTTAGCTCATTTTTGCAACCATGCTCTCTTCGTTTTTTTTTACTTTCTCTTATCTATAGATATAGGCAACGTATTGGATTCATGTCTAACATTCGATATCGAAATTTTAATGTTTTGATTCCAAAAACGAATCTGTAGACGTGCCAGCTAGCAAATTAAGTACTCCGATTTTAACAAAAGAACATTTATGGAATCTCCAACAGCGTATTACAATTAAAACTAATATAAACAATAGCCATAATCCACCGCTTCCATGACTCATCCTTCGCCTTACATATCTTACTGTCTGTGGACAAAATATCTCAAGAATGAAAAGACCTACGAAGTTGTAATTTTATATTTAAGTTCGTTACCCTTCTGGGACATAATAAAAAACTTTTGAACAAAATTGGATGAAAAGTACTAATGTACCTTTTCAGTTTTTTTTTTTTTTTATTTATTCAAAATTCCCTCAAACGATTTTGATTAAAATGTATAAATGAATTATTTTTTAGATGCTCTTTAAAATGTATATTTTCATTTTGCCCTTGAAACCTTTTTAACATGTAAAACTATATATTGAAACTTGCAATGGACTTTAGAAATAGAGGGAACAAAATACACAAAATGTTTATTTTACTAAATTAAAGCCCATTTCATGTAGATTATTTAGAAAAAAATTGTATAATCTCATTTTGCTCTTAAAATTGTTTGAAACACACTTTACTCTTGTACCTCATAGGAGATATCGTTATTATTATTATTATTATTATTGCCTTTATTGGTTCATATAAATTTATACACAAATATGTGTTACATTTTTTTTTTTTAAAGTGGAACTTTTATTTTTATCCCCTCAAATTTTTTCGCTCTTCTATCAGCATGTCGCGTTACAGGCCGTAGCAGGCCGACGTCAAAGGCCATGACGTCACAAGCCGTGACGACAAAAATAGCAAAGTTGAAATTTAATATATATGACGAATTATAAAAAAATAATTGTGAGATTTAATGATTCAATTTTTAAATTGATAATCCTGCGGCGGACCCTCGCCTTTCTTAATTATGAAAAGAAAATTATTATTACTACGTATTCCAATCCAGTGCCTGCTTGAGGATTTGTTTACATTCATGGAATACACAAATGAGAAGAATACAAAAATGTTCCTCTGTACATTTCCTATGGGAGAAATCCTAACTTTAAGAATTAATAACTCAAAAAGTTATAGGAATTTCGGGACCCGAGTATTTTTCCGCGATTCTCCATAACCTCCTCTATAAGACTGCAAAATTTCGTTTCAAAATTCCAACGGGAAGTTGGTCAAACAGAGCGTGACAGACGGACAGACAGACGGACGGACGGACAGACAGACGGACACTCCGCAATTATTATATATAGAAATTATTATATATAGATAATTATTCAATTTTTAAATTGATAAAATATATTTTTTTAAATAAATTTAAAATGATTTAAAATACTAAATAAATATTGTTCTCAGTTTTTAACATGCGTCTATTGATTTCCAATTTTCCAATTATTAAGTTAAGATTATAAACGCGATTTAAATACCATTAATTGAATAATTTTCAGTTAAACGATCCGAAAAAAAGTTTCACTTTCATCGTGGTTTCATAAAACCACACAAGGATTTGTGTACTATATTTATATTTATTTATTTATTTTAAGATGATGGAACCAGGGCGCTTGGGCATAGGCCTCTCCCAAACTCTTCCAAGCAACCCGGGTTCAATCCGTACCGGCCACTGCAGCCAAATCATCCGTCCATCTTTTTGAAGGTCTTTCTCATTGTTTCTCGTACTTCCAGGGCCGCAGACAGGGGGGGGGCAGGGGGGCTACATCCCCGGGGCCCGGGCCCTCCGAAGGGGCCCGGGCCCATTGCGGTCTCACCTTAAAATTCTAATAAAAAATAATTTTCATGGTTAAAATTTCAATGAAAAAAAATCATTTTCTTGAATTTTTTTTCCTCAGGGGCCCGGGCCCTTTAAGCTCAAATTTTCCTTAAAATTTCAATTAAAAAAAAATCATTTTCTTGAAATTTTTTTCCTCAGGGGGCCCGGGCCCTTTAAGCTCAAATTTTCCTTAAAATTTCAATTAAAAAAAATCATTTTCTTGAAATTTTTTTTTCCATGGGGTCCGGGCCTTTCAGTGGCGTATATAGAAATTTTTTTCGGGGGGCCCGAACTCAAAAATTTTTCTGCGGAAAATTTTTTTTTTAAGAAACTATATTTTTTTTCACACTAAATTTTTTGCGGAACATTTTTCTATTGCGAAACCAAAGTTGTCCATTCTGCGGAAAAATTTGTTGCGCTGATGTCTGTATATCCCTATATATGTATATGTGTTTGGGAAATTTCGGGGGGGGGGCCCGGGCCCCCTCGGCCCCCCATACGCCCCGGCCCGGGGCCTTTTAACCTCAAATCAAGTTTGATCTTTTCACGACTCAGGATAGCTAAAAACGCAGATTTCAGTGGCTAATTTTAAAAAAATTTTCCAACCCCCAGATTCCTCCGGAAATCCTCTGTCCGGATCTGGTATCGATAAATTATTGTAACTCTTTGTTTAGGAAATTTTGAAAAATTTTTAATTAAATTTATTTAAATAAATATTGTAAGCTATGTATAACTATTTCAAAAGTTGAGTCCAAAAATGTGTAAAAAATTGTTGGGATGAAGTAGTACAATAGCCTTTTACATACTAAAAAAAAACTAAGTTTTTTTGGTGGGGTGGGGGGCCCGTATTAGTAAGTAGCCCCGGGGCCCGTCAAGTCTGTCTGCGGCCCTGCGTACTTCCTAGGTCGATATTCTTGTCTAGCGTTTGTCTTCCATTCTTGCAACGTGTCCCGCCCATCTCCATTTCATTCTCCCAATAAAAATGTTGATGTTCTCCATATTTACTTTGTTTTTAATTTTTAAGCAAAGAACACTCCTGATCATTGCTCTTTGTGTTGTTTCGAGATCTTTCATTATTTTTTTGTGTAAGAGACCAGGTTTGTGCTCCATATGTTAGAACTGGTATAATACATTTTTTAATTTTTGAGATTTGTTCTATCTCTTGATTTTTTTTTGAATATATTTCATGGAGATATCGTTACAAAATATATGGGGCATTCCAGGCCAACTCGACCATTTTTGATTTGGCTGAAACTTTGTCATCTTTTTGTACCCTAATGAAAACGTGTCTGAGAATTTTTTCAGATTTTTCGACCCAGCAAAAAAAAAGTTATAGCATTTTCAAAAAACATTGACTTTTTTTTTCAAATAACCGTAAAATTGACAAAAATTAACTTATCGGGACGTTTTTTTTTTTTTTTTGAAATTTTTGTCTTTAAATGTACTTTTCAGAAATAAATATGACAAAATTTTACAGATTCATCTTGAACGTTTTTTTTTTGACATTTTTGGAAAAAAACAAAAATTTCTGGATGAATGACACTTTTTTTATTTTCTCTTACCTATGTATATATGTAATATATATATATAGAGAGAAAGTATTGGATTCATGTCAAAAATTCGATGTCGAGATTTTGATGGATCTTCACGTTTTGAGGTCCCCTGAATCCAAAAAGTGGTTTTCGCGACATGGTCTGTCTGTGGGTGGGTGTGTGTGTGGGTGTGTGTTCAATTGTAAGCATGAAGGAATTGAGCTACGAGGTTGAAATTTTATATTTAAGTTAAACACCCCCCGGGACCGGAAAAATAAGCTTTTAATCAAAATCGGCCAAAGAGTACTAGTACTTTACTGATGTACTTTTTCAGTTTTTTTCGATTTTCTCAAAATTTGCTCCAACGATTTTTTTTTAAATTCAAAAATCAATTATTTTTTAGATGCTCTTTAAAATGTATATTCTCATTTTGCAATTGAAATCTTCTGAAGACCACTTTACTCTTGTATTTCATAGGGAAGATAGGAGAAATGGTTGCCATGGTAACAAAATATAAATATTTTCCCATACTTATAAATTTTACATCTGAATTCAAATGTTCCGTACTGTCGGGAACTAAATATATGTCGACACAAAAAATCTGGTGTGACAAGCACAGTACACAACTTTCGATTACCGAAGGTAAGAGAAAGTTGTGTGCTGTGCGCCAGTCACACCAGATTTTTTTATATAAAAACTTTGATTTATTCTACAAATGCTCTGAAAATTTCAGAGTGGGATTATTTCGCATTCCTATTTTTTTCTCAGTTTATTTATCATGACGGTGCTCTTAAATTCTTCCAGAACTGTCCGAGATTCTAGATAATTGAAGAAAAATAATAATAATAATAATAGTTAGAGGTGATGGTCGATTCCCGCCCCAAGCGAATAAAAATTTATTTCATTTGAATTGACTAGAAATCATAGGGTTAGGGTCTGAATGGCCTTAGATGCCGAAAAAGACCTTAAAAAAAGTACAATAAAATTAAACTTTATTTTTTCACTTGTTTTAAATAATTTACATTTTCTTGATTTAGAAGAATTTGAATAATCTTTTTACAATAAGGCAATCCTTTATACCCGGTATGACAGAATGCACTTTTTGAGTAGCGAGGATAGGTTTAGTTTTTGAAAATCGGATTTCTAAGCTTTTACTTGCCGCTTCAAATTCTTCAGAAGTTGAATACACAACTAATTTCTAATTTTTTGGAATTTTCTCGATTTTTATAACCTCTAACTATTATAATTATTATTTTTTTTTCAATTTTCTAGAATCTCGGTCAGTCCAGGAAGGATTTAAGAGCACCGTCATGATAAATTAGCGGAGAAAAAAAAATTTTCAATTGAAAAAAAAAAAAAAAAAAAATAGAATGCGAAATAATCCCACTCTGAAAATTTCAGAGCATTTGTAGAAAAAATCAAAGTTTTTTATAGAAAAAAAATAAAAGTGTCATTCATCCCGAAATTTTTGTTTTTTTCCGAAAATGTAAAAAAAAAACGTTCAAGATGAATCTGTAAAATTTTGTCATATTTATTTCTGAAAAGTACATTTAAAGACAAAAATTTCAAAAAAAAAAAAAACGTCCCGATAAGTTAATTTTTGTCAATTTTACGGTAATTTAAAAAAAAAAGTCGATGTTTTTTGAAAATGCTATAACTTTTTTTGGCTGGGTCAAAAAATTTGAAAGAATTCTCAGACACGTTTTTAATAGGGTACAAAAAGATGACAAAGTTTCAGCCAAATCAAAAATGGTCGGGTTCAAAAGTGGTCGAGTTGGCGTGGAATGCCCCATATATGGTCCCTGTTATGCAAATGTGTGTCAAAGGCCAAAAAATTCAAAATTGAGTTAAGCACGGAATATTATTTCAAATGCTATAATTAATAATATTTTTTTATGAAATATGTCCTAAAAAAATGTATATTTAATGTAAAAGCATAAAATTATTTTTACAATATTTCAATGCAGGATTTTCATTTGGCAAAAATGATTTATGTTCCTAACACGTTGTTTTTTTATGATGTTAACAATCAATGAAAACTTATTTAAACTTAAATAAACCAAAATCCTTTTTTTTGAAAAATGAGAAATGAATTCGTAGATGTCAAAATTTAATTTTTAGATATTATTCCTGATAATGAAGATGAGGATCAGAGTGATTTCGAAAAGACAACAAAATAAATAATATTAAGTCGATTTCATTATTATATTATAACTTTGATTTTCGCCCGGGAGCCGTGGCTCAGTGAGAAGACATTAGCCTCTCGCACCGGAGTCCCGGGTTCGCTTCTCATCCCAAGCGAGAAAAATTTATTTCATTTGATTTGACTACAAATCATTTGAAATAAATAGGGATGGGGTCTAAATGGCCTTAGATGCCGAGAAGGACCTTAAAAAAAAAAAAAAAAAAAAAAAATTTTGATTTACTGTTGCCATGTTCACTTCCATTCAGGAATTAATTGATGAGAAAATTTGTATTTAATTTTAAAATATTAATACTATTTATAATTTATTAATGTAATTTTGATTTCTATGCTATTAGTATCAAATATAACCATAAAAGAACTTTAATAATATCTCTGTTTTAATTTTTGAATTATAAACCTAAAATTATTTTATTTATTATCAAGAGACTTTGAAGCATTTTTATAAATTGCAAATTGGACTTGGAGAATTTTGCAATAATAATTTTATTGTTTATTCTCTAAATTAGTCATATTTTTAGAGATAATTTATGAATATCTGCCATAATTACAGTATTTACTTGCACAATTGACAAAAAAAAAAATGATATATAATCCAATGAAAACAAAAAAATGTAATGTTGATTTTCTCAAAACTCGATGTCTGGTCTTTGACACACATTTGCATAACAGGGTCCATATATTTTCGCACCGGAAATTAAACTATTAATCCCAGCAGACTTTTTTTTTGTGATTAATAATAACAAGTATTAGCATTTCATTCACCAGCAGCAGGGCTGGCGATGGTGGGGGAGAAGAATATTCCATTCCCATTCACAAGCTTTGGATCCCGTGGGTTTCAAAGGAGGGTGGCGGGTGGCGGGGGGTGTTTCCGCCACGCCCCGTGTGTATAGGCGCCGGCGCCGGGCGAGAGTTCATTCATAGAAGGCAAAAGCTGAGAGAGACCAGGCCACCAGTCGTGTCGTGGTTGTTGCTGCACCCCCGACGACGTGTGTGCTCTCTCTCTCTCTCTCTCTCTCTTACTTCTTCACCCCCCTGTTCTTCCCCTCACTCAATCACACCGTCATCTTTTAATTTTATTCTTCTTTTGATCATATACAATCATTTTATAGGTGGTGTGAGGGTGGCGATGGGGTGATTGAAGAGCGTGTGCGCATGCGCCTTTTAATCAACTCATTGCCACCCTCAGCACGCGGAAATTTTCTCTCTCTCTCTCCTTCTCTCTCTAACTGCTGCTGTCTACTTCTTCCGGTATGTACTTGATAAAAAGTCAATTTTGTATTTTCTCTTATCTATAAGTCGACAAAAAAAAATTATCGTATAAAGAAAAAGAGGGTTTTGATTATGAATAGAAAACATCGGCGGCTCTACGTGGGGGCTAGGGGGGGGGGGAAGCGCCTCCCCCTACAATAGAATTGGCCCCCCCCTCAATTTTTTTTTGTTTCTCTGTTGCTTTTTTTTCCTTTGTGCTTATTTGAACTTATTTTAAAAATATTTATATAATTTTTAAAAATAATTCAAAACATTATTAAAAATCTGGTGTGACTGGTCGCACAGCACACTACTTTCTCTTACCTTCGGTAAAAGCAAGTTATGTTCTGTGCTTGTCACACCAGATTTTTCGTGTCGACATGTATTTAGTTTCCGCCGATATATTAGAATTCAAGATGTACAATTTATAAGTATGGAAAAATATTTACGTATATTTTATTATCATTTCTCCTATTCTTTTCTATGGAGTACAAGAGTAAAGTGGTCTTCAGAAGATTTCAATGACAAAATGAGAATATACATTTTATTGAGAATTTAAAAAATAATTGATTTTTGAATTTAAAAAAAAAATCGTTGGAGCGAATTTTGAGAAAATCGCAAAAAACTGAAAAAGTGCATCAGTAAAGTACTAGTACTTTTTGGTCGATTTTGTTCAAAAGCTTCGTGTCACGTCCCATGGGGGTGCCTAACTTAAATATAAAATTTCAACCTCCTAGCTCTTTTCGTTCTTGAGATATTTTGTTGATAGACACAGAGACAGACCATGTCGCGAAAACCACTTTTTTGGACTCAGGGGACCTCAAAACGTGAAGATCCATCAAAATCTCGACATCGAATTTTTGACATGAATCCAATACTTTCTCTCTCTATATATATTAACATATATATAGAGGTAAGAGAAAGTAAAATGTAGTAAATAGAAAAGATATGATTAATATTCGAATCGAAAATTTATTTAAATTTCCTTTAAAATCATTTATTTGAAGTCCCGCTTGCTCAAATTAGGGTTATGATTTGTCAACAAGATGGCGCACCCAGTGGCGTAGCGATGGGGGGGGGCAAGGGGGTCATCATGCCCCGGGCGCTACTCACCAAGGGGCGCCCAAAACAACAAATTTCTGGATAATTTTTTTATTTTTATTATAATTGATTTCTGGAAAATATATTTTAAATTTAGTGCCAGTGAACTATAATAATTTTGTATATTTTACATTATTATTATATGGTTTTCGAATGGGGGGGGGGGCGCGAAGGAATTTTAAAGACATTTTCTAATATTTAGCCTATCTTTTCCATTTATTACAATTTTGTTTTGGATTGTTATTTTAATTGTTTTCTCCATTCGTAAGTCAAATTAATCAGATATTTTGAAATAAAAATAAAATTACCAAAGATAGATATAGACAACCTTATATCATCTGAAAGATAATTAAATTCTACGTCCTATGGCATAAAAAAAAGTAGCAAGTTCCTTTTGAAATAATCAAGTTATCCATGATTGAAATTTTCCAAATTGGCATGGCCATTACTCCCAACACAAGAATAATTCCGGGTTACCCATCTGGCCTAAATTAGTACATTTCCTGGTTAGTAACCTCACAAAAGAACAGTCCCTTAAGTTTTATGCTTCGCGAGATATTCAATTTTTTTCAGAGAGCAGTTTTTTCACAAAAGCCCGATTTGTGGCTAAACGGTTTGTTTTAGAATACATTGCATGACATAAACTCACACTAAAATTGGCCGTAGAATCCAAATATGCAATAATATACAGGGCGTTTTATTTAAAAAAACATAACTTTGATATGGACCACCCTGTATATGAGGTGCAATTTTAATTTAGTCCACCCCATCTTAAATGAAGATATTAAAAATTAAAATGAATTATTAGGTGACAGGGCCCCGAGCCTCCATCTTGTTTAATCCGGCCCTGTTTGCAATCCATGCCTTTATACGTATATATCAATCAATCAGCATGAATTTATATCTAATTGTAAATCATACATGTTTGTATGTGCATGACATTCAATTATTGATAAACACACATAATTTAGAAAATATTAATGAGACAGAGAGAGAAGAGAATTAAATTCAAACATGGATTGAATAATCAAAAAAAGATATTTATATATGGACCCTGTTATGCAATGGTGTGTCAAAGACCAAAAAATTCTGAAAATTGATTTAAGCACGGAATATTGTTTCAAATGCTATAATTAATAGTATTTTTTATGAAATATGTCCTAAAAAAAAAAAAATTATATTTAATGTAAAAGCATATAATTATTTTTACAATATTTCAATGCAGGATTTTCATTTTGCAATAATGATTTAAGTACCTAACACGTTGTTTTTTATGATGTTAACAACATATAAAAACTTATTTAACCTATAATATTATATATTTTTTTTTTTCAAAAAAACATTCACACTTTTTTTCTCCTCTCCCACCCCCACCCACTCATTAATTATTTTGGACTTCTCCGACCATATCACACTTTTTACGATACCCGTTATTATTTAATATACTTATAAAAGGTCCGATCCATGCTTTTTTATTCTTTTTGTTTCCCATTGGGCTTAATTAAATTAAATGAACTCCCAGGGGGGGGCCCCGCCGGCGTTGCGAGGTATGGGATAACAGGATACCCTCCACTACGCGCTCCGGGGGGGGCTGGGTTGTTTACCTTAAATAAACCAAAATCCTTTTTTTGAAAAATGAGAAATGAATTCGTAGATGTCAAAATTTAATTTTTTGATATTATTCCTGATAATGAAGATGAGGATCAGGGCGATTTCGAAAAGACAACAAAATAAATAATATTAAGTCGATTTCATTATTATAACTTTGATTTACTGTTGCCATGTTCACTTCCATTCAGGAATTAATTGATGAGAAAATTTTGTATTTAATTTTAAAATATTAATACTATTTAAAATTTATTTTGATGAAAATTTTCTAAGCTATTAGTATTAAATATATAACCATAAAAGAACTTTAATAATATCTTCGTCTTAGTTTTTTTGAATTTAATGAATTATAACCTAAAATTATTTTATTTAAATAAATAAATAAATAAATAAATTTATTACGACCCGCTTAGAGGCACCAGTCCTCGGTGGCCAGGTCCAACAAACACAATACAAATTTAAATACAATAACAAATACAACAAAACAAAACAAAAGGAAAAAAAAAATAATAATAATAATAAAATAAAATAAATAGAAATGCAAGCCAATTAACAATCAACATGTTCATGCATTTCCATCGAAAGAAATAAAAAAAAAAAAATTATCAAAAAATTCACGCATGCCACGAGACTATCAGATTATCAAGAGACTTTGAAGCATTTTTACAAATATAATATTGGACTTGGAGAATTTTACAATAATAATTTTATTGTTTATTCTCTAAATAAGTCGTATTTTTAGAGATAA
>JAKCPI010022999.1:0-33553 GCA_023213315.1 Euborellia annulipes
TTTTTTTTTTTTTTTTTTTTTTTTTTTTTTAAACATTCACACTTTTTTCTCATTCACACTCACACTCACACACACATTCACATAGTCTTTTCGGCAACTCAGGCCATATAAGACTTTTACGATATCCGTTATTGATTAATATACATATATGGGGTCCAGGCATTCTTATTTAAGCCATTTGGTATCCAAATGGCTTAAATAAAATCATCCGACTGCCTGGGGTCCTAACCCGCGACTCTTGGTATACGAGGATAGCACGCTAACCCCTACACCAAGCCCCGAGGGCGTATATATCTGTTATATTTATTTTTTTAGAGTGTGGAAGTACCCTCTAATTTGGATTTACAAATATTAATTTTAATGTATCGAAAAAAAAGAATTTTAGGCATGATATTAGATTTTTAAATCAAAATCATCTAACAAACTCCAGATTCTAATAACTTTTAATTTCTAATTAGTGGTTTTCTAAATTAATGACGAAAGGATATTTCCTTTTGAAAAGATCAGCTTTAGAAAGAGAGCGAGTTGGAGTGGGGGGGGGAAGGTTCTCTTTCAACCCCTCCGCCTCTATACCAATTCATTAATTAATATATTATAATAAAAATGATGTTAAGGAAAAACTATTATAAGAACGAAATTCCCTAACTCCCCTTCTCGCTTTCCAACCCCCCTCCTCACCCCCTCCCCCACCCTGCCGCTCACTCTCTTTCTCTTGATCAGAAATTTAATCAAATGCCTCTCCGGGCCATATTCTAATATTTAATTAAAGTCGATGGCATTTAAGCCATTTGAATATTTCATGTAAAAAAAAAAAATTAAATAAAAATATCAAATATAAGAAAATTAATAATTCTAAATAAAAGATAATTCATTGATAGTCTTATTGCTTGCCAGAAAAAATTTTCCTTTATTTCTGACGTGGAGTCAAAAAAAAAAAATCAAGACATATGCAACCAAAATTATTTCTTTTATATTTTTATTATGCTGTTCCAGTCTGACGTTTTGGCCACTGTTCTAGGCTATCCTCAGAGCCGGAGGCGAGAATAAATGAAATTTTAATTTTCACTTTTTATTTCCAAATATACAAAATACTAGGGCCGAAATATGCCTATAATTTTGTATATTTGTAAATAAAAAGCGAAAAAGAAAATCAGGATTCATCTTTTATTTTCAATTTATTAATAATTATTTTCGCCAAAAGGTTTTTGAAATTTTAAATATTATAAATATTTTCCCATATTTATAAATTTTATACCTTGAATGCCAATAAATCCCCGAAAACTAATTATGGCCCTAAGTCGACACAAAAAATTTAGTGTGACATGCTCAGAACTCAACTTTCAATTATTGAAGGTGAGAAGTTGTGTGATGTGCGACCAGTCACACCAGTTTTTTAATATTATCTAGTTATTCATGTAAAATAAGTTTAGGTGTTTATGTGATGATTTACCTGGTAAACATGAAATAGGCTCTTTATTGTTTAATCAGAAATAAAGGAAATTTTTTTTTTTGGCAAGTTATTTTCAATTTATTTATATTTTGATACCAAAAGAAATCATTTCTCCTATCTACAAGAGTAAAGTGTGCTTCAAACAATTTTAAGAGCAAAATAAGAATTTACATTTTAAAGAGTCTAAAACATAATTAATTTATGAGAAAATCGAAAAAAAAAAAAACTGAAAAAGAAAAGTAAAGTTCTAGTACTTTTTGGTTGATATTGTTGGAGAAGCTTCGTGGTACGTCACGAGAGTCTATCTAACTTATATCTAAAATTTCAGCCTGGTAGCTAATTTCCTTCATATCTTTTTCGAATATACCCTCACAAAGACAAACAGGCCATTTCACGATACCCACTTTTTTTAAATTCATATTGTTTCAAAACGTGTATTTCCATCAAAATGTCGACATCGAATTTTTGACATGAATCCAATACTTTATATATATTAAAAGATATAGATAAGGGAAAGAAATAGGCAGAAAATAATGCGATTTTAATAGTTTGTTTAAAAGCGTCATCGTCATTTCCATCAGTGAGTTATCGACTGCTCTGTTTTTATTGAGTTTTTTAGATGAATATATTAATATACCGAGCCCTTCGTTTCGCTTGTGGAAAAATTAAAAAAAAAAAAGATTTCTTTAACAGATATCTATTTATAATTAAATGGTTCGTCCCACACTAAATATAGAAAATTATTGAAAGGATATTCAAAAATAATAAATAAATAAATATAAACAAAAAGAAAAATATTTTCGGATATCCCTATTTATATTTTTCCATGGGAAAGGAAAAAAAATTTATAATTGATATATCAAAATTTCTAGTTAAATTTAAAATACCGTATATATAGTCTTTTTCAGGGCCGGATCTAGGGGGGGGGGGGGCAGTGGGTGCACGTGCCCCGGGCGGCAGATATCAGGGGGCGGCAAATTTTGCGTCTCTAAAAAAAGGTAAAATATTTTTTCGTACGGGAAAATTTGATTCCGCAAAAAAAAAAATTTCGCAGAAAAATTTTTGAGATCAGGGAAAATTTTAAGGAGGGGGCGGAAAATTAAATTTTGCCCCCCCTTAAAAAATCTCCTAGTTCCGGCCCTGGTCTTTTTATTATTGCAAACAAAGGACGTTTCGGCCTGAACTGCAGGCCTTCATCAGCCACCTTAAAATTTACAATCAATAATAAAATTTATCAAAAAATAAAACCAAACAAAATCTAAATGGGCTTAGAAAATTCTAGTGAATCAGGGGCGTATATAGAAAGGGGCCCGAACTCAAAAATTTTTCTGCGGAAAATTTTTTTTTTAAGAAACTAAATTTTTTTTCATACGAAATTTTTTGCGGAATATTTTTTCTTTTGCTGAACCAAAGTTTTCCATCCTGCGGAAAAATTTGTTGCGCTGATGTCTATATATCCCTATATATGTATATGTGTTTGGGAAATTTCGGGGGGGGGGGCCGGGCCCCCTCGCCCCCCCCCCCCCCCCTCCTTATATACGCCCCTGAAGTGAATATTTGTATATTTATTTTTTGTAAAACAAAAATTATATAACACTCTGGGCTCTCTTTCTACACGAATAAAAATTGTTATATTCATTGAATATTTTTGCGTGACTGATGAAGGCTTGCAGTTGCGCCGGAAATCTACTTAGAGTCTAATGATTCCTCATATCGTACAATCAGTACGACTATTACCTTGCACCCTAGAGACATGAGCCTTGAGCTTAGATAACCAAACACGCTTAACTATAAGGCTGAACGCACACCATTTGAGCAAAAACGTTTTCGGACAAAACGTTTTGCCCAATGTCAACGCACACCGATTGAGTAAATACGTTTTCGGACAAAAGGTATGATAAATATTCAATCTTCTTCTGTTCTCTCCTTATTCCCGCGATGATGGGTCGGCGGACCTCACTTTTCCCCTCCAACCCTAACATGCGTTTTGCAACAGGAAGAAATAGGACAGGCACGCCCGTCGCAAGGCCTGACCCCTGTTGAAAAGAGGAAGGAAGAGACAGACAAAAAGAACTGAAGGACTGCCTGTCCCAGCTCGGGTAGCTCGTGGTCGCCATCCACGTACCCACAAGATGTGGGTCCCTGAGCGATAAGAAATAAATATTCAATCATATAGTTTAATATGACCATATAAATTATTTATTTATATGATGGTCTTAATCAAGGCCGAAACGTCAATCTTTTGGGCCAGATCAAAATTGTACTTTTTATGAATTAAACAAATCTTTCTTTCATTCCTCAAATCCCACAATAGCCTACAAAACAAACAACGCAATTACAACCTCAAATTATTGAAAACAAACAACTTCATAAATGTAGCCTATATCATACCGGTGGAAGTGGCAAGAGGATAGAACAACAACCAAGTGTTGTTAAGCATCACCAAGCAGTGCTGTAAATAGGGATAGGTGGTCCCCGAGAAATAAAACTGTTGAAAGCCCGCCAAAAGCCATCGATACTGAGTTATTTGAAATTACATCTAAACTCTAAATGGCTTCAGTAGTTGAAAGAAGAAAATTAAATAAAAAAAAATGTACATCATAGCTATAATTCATTTTCATAATTAATTAGGGATTCCTTAACAATAAGAGATGGATATCTAATCATTGTTTCTTTTCTTTTCTAATAAACTGTTAGAATTTAGAAGCTGCTATTCAAATAACATAGACTCTTCTACGATCACTTAAAAATAGTTGTTTGAAATAAAACCATTGAAATAATTTATGCGATGTAAAAAAGAGATTTCGATAAACACCACTGAAATAAAAGCACAAAGAATTCTTTTTTTTTTTTTTTCTTAAGTGTTAATAAACAAATAAAATCTGAGATTATATCAACAACATAATTCCTCGGGGCCTAATTGTACTGTCAAACCAAATGTTTATGACCAGGCAATGGAAAGCACAGAGAGAGAGATTGTGTTTCTATTTCTACGTTCTATTTCGTGAAGCACTTTAATTTCATATTAGAGACTAGAGAATATGTCGGCCAACAGAGAGGGAGATATTCAAGGGTTATCTTTGACCTTTTCGAGCGCAAATCATCATTTACTATCTGAACAAGTTTATAAATATATCCATCAGCAAATGTCATTTATGAATGAAATTAAAGGGAAAAGTTTTTTAAACATTTGAACTTGACTATACTATAAAATGATCATACAATTGACCCTAATTACATTTACTATTAACATAGAGATGAAATTTATCCTTCAAGTTTATATCTTTTCCAACATATAACACAAATGATTCGTTGTCTTGGGGATAATACAAATTATATGGTATTCTGGTTAAAGCGATTTTTAGAAAAAAGAACTTCATTGTTATCTTGAACTTTTGTTCTTGAGATAATTTGTTCACAGACAGACACACAGAATATGTTGCAAAAAACCACTTTTTTGGACTTAGGGGACCTCAAAACAGGTATATCAATCAAAATCCCAACATCAAATTTTTCTCTCTCTAAATATATAGGTAATATAAAGTAAAAAGTGATGATGTTAAATAGGGATAAGCCAAAACAGAAGTCGAAATTTATGAATTCGTGTATAGTGGGCGCCACAATTAAGTCCCCACCTGATAGCTAGAACCTTAAGTATATGGTATAGTATATAGTGTATAGTGAAATGATTTTAATGACCGAAAAGGTAAAATAAAATCTGGTACAGATGATTTTATTCTACCTTTTCAAATTTAAAATTATTTCACCATAAACCATATACTATACCATATTCTTAAGGCTCTAGCTATCAGGTGGGAACTTAATTGTGGCGCTAACTGTACCATTCAGAATATAAAGAGTAAATAGGATCTTCTTCTTCTTCTCTCCTCGCCTTATTCCCGCGATGCGGAGTCGGCGAACCTCTATCTTTCCCTCCAACCCTATCATACGTCTTTACGATCGAAAGAAATAAGGCAGGCCAGCCCATCGCACGGTCTGACGACTGTTGAAAATAGGAAGGAAGAGACAGACATAAAAAGAACTGAAGGACTGCCTGTCCCAGCTCGGGTAGCTCGTGGTCGCCATCCACGTACCCACAAGATGGGCCCCTGAGCAAAAAGAGTAAATAGGATGATAGTACAATAAAAAAAACTAACTCCCAAATATTTTACCGTATATACAGTAGAGTCTTACTAATCAGGCCTAAACGGGACCGGCCTTATGCCGGATTTCCCAAAACATTACCTTTACCCGTTAACTTTTACAAACAACCGATGGCAATGAATTGCTTTTTTATCCTCCAAACATATTTCTTTTTTCAACACGCCGGATTGCAGGAGTATTGAAGTTCGGATTAGCAAGACTCTACTGTACTTTGTACTTTGTTTATATCTCTGGAAATTTATATCGGATTAAGATGCAAAGGCAGAGAGGTTTGGAAAATTTTTAAAGTTATTATAACGAGAAGTTAATTGGGCCGCAGGAAGCGGTAAAAATGCTTTCTCTGAATTAAAAAAAGTTTGAATTCAGCCATAATAAGTAAGACAATAGCCTCTAAACCTAGACCAAATTAACAAATGATAATCCTTTCAATAGTTCAAAAGTTATTTGTAAAAAAAAAAGCTTCAAATTTGGTTTCAAAAAATAAACCGAGATTTAATTATTTAATTATACATGTATAAGTTGCAAAACAAGAGTTGAAAAGCTTTACAACTTATTTACCTATTTTTTTAAATTCAGAAATTTGATTGGTTTATTATTTGTAAACAAATTTTCAATCAGGACAATAATTGAAAAATTTGCTTATAATAGAATCTTGACAAGGCCCAAGGGGCTTGGAGTAGTTGGTAGCGTGCCTACCTTCTATACCGAACGTCTCGGGTTCGGACCCCAGGCAGTCCGATAATTTTATTTAAGGCATTTGGATACCAAATGACTTAAATAAAAAGCCTGGACCCCCCAATTGATATATTAAACATACTGATTATCGTAAAAAGTCTTAAATGGCCTCAGTTGCCGAAAAGACTGTGTGAATGTGTGTGGGAATGTGTGTGGGAATGTGAGTGTGAATGAGAAAAAGTGTGAATGTTTTTTTTCATTAAAAAAAAAAAAAAATCTTGACAAGAATTTATGGGAATATTTTATTCTTTAATAGTACACGTTTTTGAGGGTAGCTAATTCCAAAAATGAATCTGGCGTGTGTCAATAAAATATCTCAAGAACGAAAAGCCGTTCCACGTTCAAATTTGATATTTAAGTTAGGGACTCCCCTGGAATGTTAGACGAAGTTTTGAAAAGAAAAAATTGAGTACTAGTACTAGAACTTTACTGATGTTCTTTCGATTTTTTAAATATTTGCTGCAAAAATCAATTATTTTTAGGTGCTGTTTCAAATGTACTCAAATGTTCATATTGCTCTGAAAATTGTTTGAAGCACACTTTACTCTTAAACTTCATAGGAAAGAACGGAGGACATATGGCATATGGCAACAGTATGGCATCAAAATATAAAATATTTTCCTCTGAATATAAATTTTACTTTATGGGTTTTAATAAATTGTACTTTCGGTAATCAAATATATTTCGACCCAAAAAAATCTGGTGTGACAGCACATTGAACCCCGGAGATAAGAGAAAGTTGTGTGCTGTGCGGTCATTCACACCAGGTTTTTCTAACTATTGAAAGATTCTCTTATAATGCATCAAAAATAGGTTTGTAAAGTAAATAGGAAGCTCTCAACTCATCGTTTCGTTCAAAATATTATTTGCATTGATTTTTTGATTTTTTTATTACTTCAAAAACTTTACAGATAAACTTTCGAAATAAAAATTTCCGAAATTATTTTAAATGTTTTTAATTAAAAAAGTTTTAAATTGGAATGACATTTATGAGTGCTGACTAAACCAATGATAGAAATTATGTTTGTGATGATGTTGAAGGTTTATCTCTGAAAGTAGTATTGATTATTTAAAAGAGGGAAAAATTTTCAAGTAACAAAAAAGTAGATAAGAAAAACAAATATTGTGCTCTAAAGAGGTTAACAAGGATCGGATTTAATTTATAAAACGTTGCCGTTCTGCACATGCGACCCATCACCAAATTTGCATCTCAGGCAGGAGCGAGCGTTTTTTTTTTTTTTTTTTTTTTTAAGGAATTTTTAATGAATATAAATTCTCAATGTTTTCTGAAATTGGAACATGATTTAGTACAGTCGGCCCCACAAGTGCCTCGAGAATGGGGCCTTGAATTTAGACATCCAAACCAATAATTTTAAAATAAATAGTGAGGAAATGGAGGAAAATAAAAAACAAATCTATTCTGTCGACGTTTCGAGCGCCCGTCGCGCTCTTCCTCAGGACAGTATAAGTGTCAAATATTACAGATGGTCGTGACAAGACAGTCGGTTGATATTATTAAACAATTTCAACAAACATTAACAATGTATTCGTTGAAAGACTTAACAATGATCTTAAGGCAGGGCATGACGAAGGTGTTCGCATGTTTTTCCCGCTAAGATGGGTTGTGTGTCATTAAAAGTACGCCCAAAAATAAAGTAATTCAAAAATTTGCCAAGAGATGTCAGAATGGTAGCTAATAGTCTAATATTTAATGCATTTGGTTGATTTTCATTGATCTTTTAACAATAAATACTTTATAAATGTTATTATATATTACGTATCTTTTATAAAAGCATAAAAATATATAAATATAGGGCATTAGGCGATCGGCTGTTAAACTAGCCTGCCATCTATTGCAAGAATGGTGAACTAATTTGGAATTTGATTTTTAATTAAATCATCTAAGCTTATTTTAAAAATTTCTTAATTAATATGTGATTAATAATAACAAAAAATTCATTTTTAAATTAAAAAAAATTAAAGATTATTGGGACAGATTGTTTTTTTGTATTTGCTTGATAACAAAAATATTAATTACGATAATTTTTTAATAAGTCATTAAAAAAATTATAGCTTGATGTCCCAATAATCTCTTATGAATTTAATTCATTTAAAAAAAAACCACATTGAAAAATTCTTTATAATAGTCTAGTTTTTTTAAAGTACGTTTAGACGTCGCTCCTGATTACCCCCCTTAATATCATATAACGGCATTTAACAGATTTAACATTTAACAGAAAGGTTATTTGTACTTGTTTCTGTTAAACACATGCCGTTGTATGATATTAAGATTGTTGTTAAGTCTTTCAACGAATACATTGTTAATGTTTGTTGAAATTGTCTAATAATGTCAACAGACTGTCTTGACACTACCATCTGTAATATTTGACACTTATACTGTCCCGAGGAAGAGCTCGAAGGGCACTCGAAACGTCGACAGAGTAAATTTGTTTTTTATTTTCCTTGGCTGACTCCATTCTATGCAACTATAGTTAATACTCAGAGCCAGTAAAATAATTAATTTAAAATAAATAAATCGTCAACTGAAGGAGAAAAGCTAGTTTTTAGGCCCCAAGTATTTTGGTTGCCTAATATCAAGGCTCCACTCTCGAGGACTCCAGGCACTTGTGGCGCCGATGTGCAATGTAGTGTTATTAGTATTATGTAAATCATATTAGTAGATGAAATATATAAATTGGGGCAAATTCAATAAAATATACTACCGGTACAGTTTTTTCCGCAGTAATTTTGTAAATATTTCAAATTTGTTTGCCAAATAGCCTAATTCAGTACATTGTGTAATTTGATATACTGAAGATGGATATTTGTAAAATAAATTATTTTACTGTGAAAAGAAAATGCTGGTAGTTCGACTTTATGGAAAGAATTATTTTGTATTTAATTTAACTATTTTAAATAAAAGTTGAGTTAAAAGAGTTGTACTGTTTGTTTGCCACTACGCACACAGGCAAAATAAACATGATATAAAAATTAAATATTTAACATTTGTATTTTTCTGCCAATTTGGTTTGTCCTAGCGACTATTTTCAATTAAACACCTACAACCAACCAACCCTGGGGTTATAGAATCTAATGATTGGGACATTTGTAAAAAGAAGGGTCCTTCAGGACAGAGAGACCATAAATATATATTCACACAGTATGAGAACTAGAGCAATCGAGCTGTAGTAAAGAATAAATTATATCAATATTATTGTAGTAAGGAATAAAGAAAAAAGCGATTGCAGTTTAGTTTATTTCGGTTATTAGTCACTTCAAGCCGACGTTTCGGTCAGATTTGCGATCATCATCAGGGCTGAGGTGTGTCAATAAAACTCCTCAAAAAGCTCAATGACGCAATTATGTAAAATATTTATTGCCATTTAATATGGATCAAATGCTATACGAGTCAAGGTTAGATTTTTATTGTTAATATGGTGAATGCCGTTCAACGACAAAATTGAATTTTTCAATAACTTATTTTCTGTTCGTTGATTTTTTATTTTTTTGTGATCTTAATACTTTGCATTACCTAGATCAGTGGTTTCCACATTTTATGTTACCACACCTCCCTTAAAAATATTTAATCGTTTAACCCTCTCCCCTCCATTTTATAAAATAATACAAATATAAATTTTTATTAAAACAAACTATTATTTATTATTTTATTTATAAAACTTTAGCAATCATTTAGAAAATTGCGGCTCATATTCGCGCCTCCCCTTAGGCTAGTCCGCGACTCCCAGTTTGGAAAATGCTGATCTAGATCCCTTCTCTTTACCATAAACCTCAACCATAAAATGGTTGACTCCTCAATGTGTATGTGCATGTGTTGTACAGTGGGCGCCACAAATGCCTGATCTGCTCGAGACTAGAGTCTTGAGCTTAGCAAACCAAACCAATATTTAAAAAATAAATAAATTATCTTTTTTTTACGGAAGGGGAAAATCTACTTTTAAGATAACACTGCTGAAAATTTAAGCATTTTGGTTGGCTAAACTCAAAGGTCCAGATCAGGCACTTGTGGCGCTCACTGTACTGATGAAACCTGCGTTGTAAAGGTAAGGGATCTAGATAGTGCAAGTATTCACCATTAAGATCCTGGTCTCACTGAAGAAAGAACGCAGTACAGGGCAAAAACCCAAGAGGTCTGAGATAATTATACAGTATAACAACTTTAAGAGAATAAATCCAGTATATTATTTTTATTCTCGAAATCTCGTAGATTGATTTGGCCTTTTTCACATCATATATTTACATTTTTTTAAAGAAATTTACCACTAACTAGTTAAACATAGAAAATTTACATTAATTTAAGCATCTCATTTTTTTAAAAAATGGACTTACACCACTCAAAATAAACGGTCCATATATACATACTGTACACTTCAGGGTTATATATCTTAATCCAAGATGGCGTTAAAATCACAAGAAACACATAAACTATGCTAGTCAAAAAAGGTTTTTTTTTTCAATAAAAATATTTATTTTTTATTTAAAAATTATATAAATATATAGTATATAGTGAATGCCAAAATATGAAATACTTTCGATAGGATAATACGTAGTACAGAGTGAGTGAGAAAGTGAAAGGAGACTTTGGCGTAGGCCGAGAGCTGCAAGCTCTAA
Organism: Euborellia annulipes; assembly: GCA_023213315.1. Lineage (NCBI taxonomy): Eukaryota > Metazoa > Arthropoda > Insecta > Dermaptera > Anisolabididae > Euborellia > Euborellia annulipes. The sequence goes on from JAKCPI010022999.1 coordinate 10,979, forward strand.
GCGGCCGCCACGTGCGGCGCTTAACGCGTGCAGCTCTCTGCGCGTGTGCTGCACCCCTCCAGCACCACCCCCACCATCCAACCACCCCCACCCTTCCCATTTGACTAAACCTACAAGCAGCAATCTATTGAGAGCCCCGCAGGGGAGGCTAGAGTGCGCTACCAACGACAAATAAGTATTTATTAGATGGATGCTCCGTTCGATTGGCTCTCTATATATACAGAATGTATATAGCCTACGTTCATCCTGCTGCTATACAGAAACAAATTCTTTGTTTAGCAACCTGCGGCTTCCCATTTCATTATTTCCGGCCTATTTACCCTCAACAAGGGAAAATTATGGTGGAGTAGTAAGCAAATTAACATCACCATTATATAGGGCGGTTATTATTTCAATTATTACTAATTGATTCTATAATTTAAAAATCTGGTATGGTGTTTTTTTGTGTCGACATATATGTAGTTTCCGTCGATGTATAAACATAAAAAAATAGTTATATTTTCTACAATGTGTTCAAGAGATGAAAGAACAACATTAAATCAAATGTAGAGAAAGTTTTTTTTTTCTTTTTTTGCAGGTTATTCAGCAATGATTGATTTTATTTTTTAAATTTGAAAATACAAGGAACGAAGCAGGAGCAGCCAAAAATAAAGCCTCCGATTTTATTACAATTAACGAGACGTTTCGAGAAAACTTTATTTTCTCATCATCAGTCTTTCAAATTGTATTTGTCCCGGAGTTGTTACAAGGGCACAATACATTTATTATGTATTGTGCCCTTTTAACAACCCGGGACAAATACAATTTGAAAGACTCAATACATTTATTATGTATTGTGCCCTTGTAACAACTCCGGGACATTTATTATGTATTGTGCCCTTGTAACAACTCCGGGACAAATACAATTTGAAAGACTGATGATGAGAAAATAAAGTTTTCTCGAAACGTCTCGTTAATTGTAATAAAATCGAAGGCTTTATTTTTGGCTGCTCCTGCTTCCTTCCTTGTATATAAATCAACAGCCACGTACTTCATTGGTTAAATTTGAAAATTTTAATGGGAACAAGACAACCAGTGTGCGCATTTATCCTGGTTTCAGTCACAAAGGACCGAAAGGAGGAGAATCTTAAAAAATGTTTTGTTTTTTAAGATTATTATATGTAAAAAATGTGAATTTTATTAGAAATAGATATACATGTAGCCTACATTCCTCTAAAGACTAATACCCTGTTTGACATTTTGATGTTGTTTTACAGGCCTGACGATGGTCCTTTGTAACCGAAACCAGGATAAATGCGCACACTGGTTGTCTTGTTCCCAATAAAATTTTCAAATTTAAAAAATAAAGTCTTTTTATTAATCATTGCTGAATAACCTACAAAAAGAAAAAACTTTCTCTACATTTGATTTAATATTTTCTTCAATGTACAATGAGTTAGTGGCTATAGATATTGTAATGTTGGAGTTGCTAGGATGCAGCCAAGGAGATTTGGACCAAGGAAACACTAATTCTCAGTTTCGGCGAAATTTTATTTTGTCATCTTCAGTCATTTAAGGAATTTTCATGTTTATGTCGAATATAAACATGTGTGATTTGGCCAAGACTGTTTTTATAATAAAAATACAGCTTCGAGGGCAATGGCTCACACAGTTTCGCCATAAACATGAAAATTACTTAAACGACTGAAGATGGCAACATTTTATTTTTTCGAAATGTTTCAATTGGGAATTGGCATTTCATTGGTATAAACCTCCTTGGCTGCATCCTAGTAAGTCCAACATCATTTTCATTTTGATACAACACTTTGCAAACAATCTCCTATTCTTTCCCATGAAGTACAAGAGTAAAGTCTGCTTCAAACAATTTCGAGGGCAAAATGAGAATATACATTAATTATTATACGGAGAATATACATTTTAAATAGCATTTATAATAGAAAAAAACTGAGAAAAGTACATCAGTAACTTTACTAGTACTCTATGGCCGATTTTGTTCAAAAGTTTCATTTTACATGCCAATAGACTCTCTAACTTGAATATCAAATTTCAATTTCCTAATTCTTTTGTATAAGGATATTTTATGGCTGGTGGAATTTGTATCAGGAATGACTATTTTCTTCCACCTTTCATTCCTAATACTAATTCTTTTGGTTCTTGAGATATTTTTGTTCACATACACACAGACAAACATTTTGCAGAAATCAGGGGATCTCAAAACGTGTATTTCAATCTCAACATATAATTTTTGACATGAATTCAATACTTTCTCTCTCATATATACTATATTTAAATATAGGTAAGAAAAAGTAAAAATTCTTAGCCAAATAAAAGAAATGATCTATTGCAAATAAATAAGGTTTCGAGTCCGTCTTGCGACTAAAAATTGTCCTAGGGTAAGAAAATACTAACAGGCTAAAAGAGTTGAAAACTCGACTAATTTTACTGTAGCCTATCATTACTTGCATTCATCGATCTCAAAAGACCATTTTAGATAAATAATAAGCGAGTGGATTAGGAAAATGTCTTTGCCATTCAGGGAACAAAATTTTTATCAAAATAAAGAATTTAATAAGAGCAACAAAAAAAGAAGATATACATAATAATTTTAATAAACTTTACCAATTTGAAATTTTATCAGATGACTTCTTAAAAGTTGTTGTTGTTGTTGTTCCGACTGACAAACAGATAAAGTAATGGCGGAGAGAGAGCCCATCTGACTTTGAGTTGGAGTGCCTACTTTATATACACAACTTCTTCTGATGAGAAAGAAAGGAGAGAGGAGAGAGAGAGAGAGAGAGAGAGAGAGAGAGAGTAATAAGTTAGAATAATGCATGAAGATGTTTATTTTCTAATTTACCGTCAGAATTTATACCTCAATATTTTTTAAATGGAGAAGGTCCGTTCAAATAAAAGCTTTTATATAAACTTTTTGATAATTATTTACCAGAGAAAGAATATATATTTTGAAAACACGCCCCGAACTGAAAATATTATTTCAATTTTGAATTTATCTTCTTTTTCTCTCTCTCTCTCTCTCTATATTCTATCACAGTGTTTCCCAACCTTTTGAAGTCCACTGCACCCCAAAGGTGGTTTGGGTATAACCTTACACACTAGGGGCACCTTTTCTTTTTTTTTTCCCCTGAAACGAAATTTTTTCCACCCTGCGGAAATTTTTTTCCCTTCCGTGACCTTTTTTTAACAAAACTAAATTTTTTTCCGCACTCCGGAAAATTTTTGCCGCTTACGTGGAAATTATTTTACCTTTTTTTTGGCAAAACGAAATTCACACCATAAGATAGTAAACTTTAATTTTTTTTTTTTTGTTTATCTAAATATCTCGCGGCACCCCTTAGCCATTCACGCGGCACCCTTGGGTGCAGGGACACACCGGTTGGAAGCCACTGCACTATCATGACTCCATTTTTACTTTCTCTTACTGTATATATGTAATATATTATAGAGAGAAAGTATTGGTTTTAATAAAATATATTAATAAGAGTAAACTTCTCCTATTGGTATTATAGGATCAAAATCATAGGCGTAGCCAGACATTTTTGATGGGGTGATGGGGAGGGGGTTCAAGAAAATTTTTTCATACATTTGAAAAATTTAAGATTATTTTAGGGCATTTATAAATCATTTTTTTTTTTTTTAGCTAGAAACTAGATGAAATATAATTTATATTATAGAGCTTAAATATCTAGTCATGGCTTGGGTCCCATGGGAGGAGGGAGGGTTTGAAACCCCAACCCCCCCCCCTGGCTACGCCTATGATCAAAATATTCTATTAATAAAAAACATATAACCAAGTATTTATTAATTTAAATAAGCGAAAAATGTAGGTACCGCCGGGAGTTGCACCACGGATCTTGTCGATTTACGCTCAACATGCCCTACTGTTGGACCATAGTACGCACTCGCTTATTTAAATTGTGATAGATCGCTGATTTCAGTCTACTATTTATTAATTGCATAATTGAGTTAATTTCTCAAAACGTCCATCTAGATCGCGCCTCAGTAACGGAGAAATCTGAACGCTTGATTTGAGCGGCGTTTCTCTAGTAGACTGAAATCAGCGATCTATCATAATTTAAATAAGCGAGTGCGTACTGTGGTCCAACAGTAGGGCGTGTTGAGCGTAAATCGACAAGATCCGTGGTGCAACTCCCGGCGGTACCTACATTTTTCGCTTATTTAAATTAATAAATACTTGGTTATATGTTTTTCATAATTACCTCATGGACCAACACATGATATATATAATTCTTTATTCTATTAATATTTAAAAAAAATTTTCATGATATCTCAATTGTAATATGCGTTATGGCAATTAAGGGAATTTTATAGAGCACAAATTGCAATTGTTGACTGAAGTGGTTGCTTTCTAACAAGGGCGAATACAAGGGGGGTAAAGGGAGTAATTACCCTCCCCCCGAGATTGGAAAAAAAAAACTTTTTTTTCGAAAAAAAATTTATTTTTAATATAAAATTTTAAAAATTTGATTTGTATTTATATTCTGGATAACAAGTACAGAATGCGCCTTTAAATTACCAAAATTAAGAAAAAATTGTGTGCTGTGCGACCAGTCACACCAGATTACCCCCCCCCTCCCCCGAGAAACACCTCTGGATCCGCCCTTGCTTTCTAATTATATTCAAGCTGCTTCTTTCTTTGGGCTCGTAAAAATGAGAGATAATAGGTCAGTAAAAAATTGCATTCTTAAACAAGTGGACTAATCGACACAGTGGCAGATTAAGCGACATTAAGGGGCATTTGCAATTTTCGAGGGCTGTTTTTTAATTATTAAATTTTGTTATTTTACAAGGTACATACAATTAAACAATAGTACAGGCACCACTTGAATATATTAATGAATGAACTTCCAGCTTTGACTAAATCCACAGAGCCGATTACAAAAACAAATAAATAAATTTATTAAAGACGGGCTTAGAGGCAAAAGTATTCGGTAGCCAGGTTCAAACAAACACAAATACTAATTTATAATACAAAACAAAAAAATAGAATGTATGGTCATTAGGTTCACAAATTTCCATCGAAAGAAAAAGAAAAAACGAAACTAAATTATTTTTCATTTAAGGCATATGAGGCCATTTAGACTCCGTCTCAACTTATTTCAATTGATTGATATTCAATTCAATTGAAATAAATTCTTCGCAGGGGCCGGGATGCGAACCCTTGATCTTTAGCACCAGAAGCAAATGCTCTACCCCTGAGCCAAGGGCTTAAAAAATTGAGCACAATATCACAGTTCCTTGGCGATAATAAAAATTTTTAAATTTTAACATATCTCGTTAGGAAAATGGAAATCTTCAATGTTTTTTATTTTTTATTTTTGTTGGAAGAACTACTCTATTAGAACAATGATGTTTATTTGAAAAGCGTTAATCCAATCATTTAAATCAAAAATCAAAATAAACACTAGTATTTAAATTAACTTAATGAACATAAACAAAGCAAAGAGGATTATAAATAACGATTTGAAATATTGTTAAGTTAATAATACCTAACGGATCAGGTAAATTATTATTTAGTTTTTAAATTTATTGAGTTTATATTTTAGTCAAAATTCATTAGAAAGAGGTCGTCCACATATTACGTGGCGCCTTTTTTTATATTCTACTCCCCCCTCGATTTTCTAAAAATTCGCTCCAACGATTTTGATTAAAATTTATAAATCAATTATTTTTTAGATGCTCTATAAAATGCATATTCTCATTTTGCCATTGAGCCCACGGGGCGTGGTGTAGAGGTTAGCGTGCTAACCTCATATACCAAACGTCGCGGGTTCGGACCCCAGGCAGTCCGATGATTTTATTTAAGCCATCTGGATACCAGATGGCTTAAATAAAAATGCCTGGACCCTAATATATGAACCCTGTTATTCAATGGTGTGTCAAAGACCAAATATCGAGTTTTTGAGAAAATCAACATTAAAGTTTTTCTGATTTAAATTGTTTTTATTAGATTATATATCATTTTTTTTGTCAATTGTGCAAGTAAATACTGTAATTATGGCAGATATTCATAAATTATCTCTAAAAATATGACTAATTTAGAGGGAAAAAAATAAAATATAAAAAATTATTTTTACAAAATTCTCTATGTGCGATATATATTTGTAAAAAATCCTTCAAAGTCCCTTGACCCATGATTGAAAAATTCTCTAAGTCCAATTATATTTGCAAAAATGCTTCAAAGTCTCTTTATATTTAATACTAGTAGCATAGAAACTTTTTTATCAAAATCACATTTATCAATTTTTAAATAGTATTAATATTTTAAAATTAAATACAAAGTTCTATCAAAATTTTCTCATCAATTAATTTCTGAATAAATAGCTTGGAAACAGTAAATCAAAGTTATTATAATGAAATAGACTTAATATTACGGCCACTTCAACCTAACCTTATATTATTTTTGTTGTCTTTTTCGAAATCGCACTGATCCTCATCCTCATCTTCATTTTCATTATCAGGAATAATATCAAAAAATTAAATTTTGACGTCTACGAATTCAGAGAAAATTTTCTCATTTTTCAAAAAAAAAAATGATTTTTGTTTATTTAAGGGGAAAAATATATATAATATTATTTGGTAAATAACTTTTTATTGGTTGTTAAAATCACACTGGTTAAAACTCAATTAAACTATATTAATTTATTGTTAATTGGAAAATATATATATATATACTTCATAGAAAAAGATAGAAAACATTATAGAATTAGGCTAAAAATGAATTATAATTTTTGTAGGTTATGAAATACTTGTATTAAATTTCAACAAATGGAATATAGTAATAGTGTATTGAATATATAAATTTAAAATAAATAAAATTAATATTTTCTTGAGTTTATATTAAATACCTCTAAACAATAGCGATGCCGGTGTTCATAATTGAAAATACTTAGGGCATAAACGCAACAATATATTTCAAGAGTATAGTTGTTTACGATGTCTTGCACTTGACGCATAAATGAAAAATTGTTCTTTTCAAATTAAGTATTACGAAACAACATGTTAAGTACATAAATCATTATTGAAAAATGTAAAATCCTGCATTGAAATATTGTAAAAATAATTTTATGCTTTTACATTAAAAATAAATTTTTTTAGGACATATTTCATAAAAAATACTATTAATTAAAGCATTTGAAACAATATTCCGTGCTTAACTCAATTTTGAATTTTTTGGTCTTTGACACACCATTGAATAACACGGTTCATATATAAATTCATAAATAACGGTTATCGTAAATGTCTTATATGGCCTGAGCTGCCGAAAAGACAGTGTGAATGTGTGTGTGAGTGTGAGTGTGAATGAGAAAAAGTGTGAATGTTTTTTTTATAAAAAAAAATTTTGCCATTGAAATCTTCTTAAGACCACTTTAAGCCGGGTATTCACTACGAGCTCCAAGAGAACGAACATTGGGTTTCTTTACACTTTTTTTTTTTTTTTTTAAACATTCACACTTTTTTCTCATTCACACAGTCTTTTCGGCAACTGAGGCCATTTAAGACTTTTAACGATACTCAGTATGTTTAATATATCAATTGGGGGTCCAGGCATTACCTCTATATATATGTTAATATATATAATATATAACATATATATAGAGAGAGAAAGTATTGGATTCATGTCAAAAATTCGATGTCGAGATTTTGATGGATATACACGTTTTGAGGTCCCCTGAATCCAAAAAAGTGGTTTTCGCGACATGGTCTGTCTCTCTCTCTCTCTCTCTCTGTGTGTGTGTGTGTGTGTCTGTCTGTCTGTGTTCACTTTTAAGCATGAAGAAATTGAACTATGATGCTGAAATTTTATATATAAGTTAAACACCCCCGGGACCGTGAAAATAAGCTTTTAATCAAAATCGGCCAAAGAGTACTAGTACAGTGAGGGTCAATATTAAGTCCCAACCATGAGTTTTCTACTTGTAATTATTTCATTGTTTTTAAAAAAATATTATATATTTTTTAATGGAAAATTTTCTAGTTCAAACCTAGAAAATTTCCAATAAAGATTTTCGTTTTCTTTATGAAAACAATGAAATAATCATAAGTAGAAAACGCATGGGTGGGACTTAATATTGACCCTCACTGTACTTTACTGATGTACTTTTACAGTTTTTTTCGATTTTCTCAAAATTCGCTCTAACGAATTTGATTAAAATTCAAAAATCAATTAATTTTTAGATGCTCTTTCAAATGTATATTCTCGTTTTGCCCATTTTCATTTTGATACCAAAGCAAACAATGTCCTATTCTTTCCTATGAAGTACAAGAGTAAAGTGTGCTTCAAACAATTTCCAGGGCAAAATGAGAATATACATTTTAAATAGCATTTAAAATAGAAAAAAACTGAAAAAGTACATTGTACTTGTACTGTACACAGTTTTGTTTAAAGCACACTTTACTCTTGTGCTTCATAGGAATAATAGGAGAAATGGTTGCCATAGTATCAAAATATAAATATTTTCACATACTTATAAATTTTACATGTTGAAAATCGAATGTACCATACTGACGGAAACTAAATACATGTCGACACGAAAAATCTTTCGATTACCGAAGGTAAGAGAAGGTTGTGTGCTGTGCTTGTCACATCAGATTTTTTGAATATGTATCCTTGAACGGATCTGTTTTTTTTTTTTTATATATTCAATTCAATTTTTCTTTTTTATATAAGTTTTCTATCTCACTTTTGTTGTTAAAAGCTGCTGCTGATTGTTGAGAGTTGATTCGTATCTTGTCATCATATCATCATCTTCTAAATAGCAATTCCTCCTTTCCTCTTTTGCTCAATCGATATTCTTAAATAACTCTCTCCCCCTCTTGTTTTGCTCTATGTATGTACTCGTATTTGTATCCCAACGGCTTCTCTCTCTCTCTCTCCCTACTGATGCTGTGAAGGACCAAGAAATGGAGATGTCCGGAGAGAGAGAAGGAGAGGAGAGAAGTGTTCGAACAAACAAACGAACAAACGAGCCTCATTCGTGGGCGGCTCATGTTCATGAATGGAAACCGCTTTCGCACATTTACAGATGAGAAAGGAAGGGAGAGGGAACATAGTGCCTGAATTTATTCCAAACTGATTAATTCAGATTATAATATTTTCAATTATTGTATCCACTTATTTAGTGAAGCTGCTCTGTCCAGATTCGATCTATTCGTTAATTCAATCCCGATGAATCCTCAAAACATTTATTTTTATTTCTTCAACCAAAACCAAAACGCATATTCCTTTTTCTATGATACTTTTAAAATGGACTAATTTCTGCCCTAAAAAAAAAACAAAAACAAATTAGTCTTGGTTCTTCTATCAGATTATTATATTAAAAGAAATTGAAGTATATATTTATTTACCTATTATTTTTCAAAAAATTAAAGTCCTCTTCTCTCCATTTTATACTCTAATTTTAATTCATTAATTAAAATTATTCACTATGAAAGTTTTCATTTACTATGAAAAAGTTTATGTAGTACAGGAAATTAATATCATCTCAATTTTAATTTTTTAATATTCATTATTTATTAATGGATCATTTTAAATTGAGTCCGTTATGTTATCACAGAACTTCATGTTCACGTCCTAAAAAAAAAAAAAATTAAATTAGACTTGACTCTAATCAGATAATTATAAAGATATTCAAGTTAATGTTCTATTGATTAAGATTTACCTTTTATTATTTAAAAAATTTAAGTTTTTCTTTCTTCATTCACTTTTTTATATTTTTATAAATTCACAAATTAATAATAAACACTAAAAAAAATATTTTCATTTACTACAAAAAATAAAAAATGATTGTAGTAAAGGAAAATATTTTTATAAAATGCGGCAAGAAAGTTTTAAAAAATTTTATATTAACTTGCTTGCAAAAATGATGGAAAAAGGATAGAGAAATTTTATTCTGTATTTTCCTTAAACTGGGAGTCTGAAGAAATCAGTGAGAGCAAACTTGATTCTTTGGATTACGAGCAAACGAGTGCGGGGGCGTAGCCCCCCTGGATAGACGCGAAGCCCGCCGAAGGCGGGCGACGCGGCTAGTAAACAATAAACAAATTCGGTTAACAAGTGTTGAGAAATAAATAATTTGTTTCTTTATAGGCCTATCTTCATAAAAAAAATGAATAGGCCTATTAATAAATACCTTTAATAAAGATGTTTCAAGAGGGAGTGCTGGCTGATATCAGGCATCGCGGGGTGAGTTGTATGATTATTCACTTAATTCACACTAGAACGAACAGAGAGAGCGAGAGCTCCGACTGCTTGCTTGTCTTCTATTCCACTGAGAGAGAGGTCTTTGCTTGTTTCTGCTCTCTATAACAAAGAATTCAAATAAAAAGACCCATATTAGAAAATTACTTTTTACTATAATCTAATATTATTTAAAGATCGAAAAAAATCTTAATAGATTATTTAAGACATTCTAAATTCTTTTTAGGTCCTACTTAAATATTTATTTCCATCAAGGGGGTGTTATAAGGGAGGGGAGGGGGTAATTGCACTGAGAAATTCCCTCCCCTCCTCCCGAAATCTGAGAAAAAAATTTTTTTCCGAATAAAATTTTATTTTTAATGTAAAATTTCAAAAATTAATACTTAAAAATTTGATCTGTATAAATATTCTGGTAAACAACCCCCCCCCCCCCCGATAAACTCCTCTGGATCCGCTCTCGATTTCCATATTTTTGATCTGTTATATATTTGAATAAGATATTAATATTCAATGAATATCTTGGCAAGTCATAGATATATTTAACAAATTGTTTTATGTAGCGTAGAATTAGCTTATTTTCGTATTGTTTTTGGATCTGGCCACCCGGGACTTGTATGGGGACTTAAATGGGGGGTTAATAAAGTTATTTATTCACTTTGAAATTCGGACCCAACCCTTCTTATTTTGTGGAAAATTTGAAAATTTCATTCGAAATCAGAGGAACCACAAAAAAAATCGAATTATGGAGGGTTTTTATTATATTTTTGAAAATATGTATGATCTTACATAAATTTGACACAGTATATAGTTATATATAGCCTCAAATAAAAAAAATAAAAACAACATGCTCTACATTGTCGGAGCCACTTGGTTAATGAATCCTCGAGGATAGAGAATTCTCCGTCTCTGGCCCCCTTGCGTTCAAAGGACTTCGTAAAATTTTTTCTTTATTCTTTAGAACTGAGGACAGCGTTGATAGTGGAATATTGAACTTTTTGGCGATTTTTTTTCGATTTACCGAAGTTTTCAGCTGAAGAGAGCGAATTATCGAGAGCGGCTTGTATTTTTTTTTTTTTTTTTTTCAAAATTAGGCATCTTGGGATATAAAAAGATCAATTTCTTTTACATGGACGAAATTAAAAACAAATCAATCTTTCTAGACGATAAAAAAAAAAGTAACAAGAAAAAAATTCTTAATTCAGTCGTATCGCCCGCCCTATTTCGAAAAAAAAAAATTTAAATATAGCCTATTATTAAATTTCTTCTCCAATATCTATAAAAATTTATTTGAATCTGAGAACAGTTCTTTTATTTAAGCCTTTCATATTTTATAATAAAAAAAAAAAAACTTTATAGATAAAAATAATAATTTTATACATAATTTATTTTCAATAGTATTTGATTTTATATTGAATTTCCACACCCTGAAAAAAAAGTTCTTTCTTATAATAGATAAAAAAAATAAATTTACAAATTTATCGGCTATTGGGTTTGAGTATTCCTCTCTCCCTCTCACTTTTTTCTCTTTAAAAAGTTAAACTTGTTGCATACACGTACCAAACATGAATATAAATTATAATAATATATTTTCTTTTAATCATTTGCAATCCTAAAATAATATATATATTATATTTTTATTAAATTGGGGGATCACGAATTCTAAGATCTCGATGATCTTCAATCTCCGACCGGAGTAAATTTTTGATCATTTTATTGATTTCTCAATTTTTAAAATAAAAAAATCTGGTGTGACTGGTCGCATAGTAGATGGTGCATATAATAAAAGCTGCTTTCATTTGAGGGGTAAAGTGATCATGTGTAAATAAATACCCCTTCACTTAAACACTCGATATCGAGCATCTAAGTTTATTGAACCCTTCTGAACTATCTAAAACACTCCACCCCACCTTTAAGGAATTTCAATGCTGATACCAAGTAATAACAATGAGACGAATTTGCAAAAATTTGTCAATGTCGAGGCATGTGACAGGAGAAATTCAGGAAACGTTGATTGACGGTGAAGAAAGATTCGTCCATGGAGATAAAATTCTGCTACTTAAAAGAGAAATGGAAGGAAAGAAATATAACATTAGATCTACCTAGGAAAGGGAGGGGAGAGTCGTTATTGTCATCCCCTTGCCGAAAGCAGATTTGCGATTGAATGTGTATTATTGTATTGTAGAGATGACGAGAATTCTAATTGGTGTTTTTTTTTTTTTTTTTTTTTTTTTTTTTTTTTCGTTATTAATGAAATATGATCATTGAAGAATCCATGTGGCAATTATAGGTGTGAATTCGCATCCACAAGAAACGGAGGTATAGATCCCCTATTGTTTTGGAAGGTCGGTCTCTACTACGGTACTCTTGAGTTTTATTTTGTAGAGGCTTACTTCCTGGCTGCCTGCTCCTCACTTATTGTTGAAATACAACAGCCACTTCACAAATTGTCGTTTTTGAAGTAATTGACGAGTCGGCTATTTTGGTTCCCGTTTCTATTTTTCTAAATTAATTAAAAATTTGTCTTCGCTTAGAACGGGAAGCAAATCGCTGAGTTAGCACATAATGTACCAAATTTTTGCAAATATTAATTAAAATCATTTCATCAACTTCATTCTGAAAGAATATACGTGGTAAAAACTCATTATTATAACATAGTTGAAAAATCTGGTGTGACTGTCGCACCAGATTTTTGTGTCGAGATATATTTAGTTTCGGCCGATATATTAGAATTCAAGATGTAAAATTTATAAACATGGGAGAATGTTTATATTTTGAAACAATACGCTGGTATCGAATGAAAAGTACTGATGGGTGATTCTTTTACAAACCGAACACTTTCTGACCGACATGTTTTTGATTTGGATAAAATTTTTTTTACGGGTTCTATAACGAAAAAAAAGATAGCCATCCGCGAGGATTTTCTTTTTCTTTAATATTTTGGGAAATATCGAGGGTCGAAAATGTGAAAATTTGATGATTTTCGGCTTAGACGCTCACTTTTAAAAATTCATAACTCTGGTTCTATTTGAGCTAGGAAAAAACTTTTTTTACCATTTTAAAGCTAAAAGAGTGAAGTTTAAGAAAAAAATTGTTCCACCAAAATTTATTAAAGATTTCACATTGTTATCAACAATTGAAATCTTTAAATCGATTTTTAACAATGGGGCCCCAACTGTATTGCATTTTTATTATAACCATCGCATTCTACGTCGAATTTTATACCGATAACGGTTTTTTAATCGATGGAGAATCAATTAGTACTATTGAAAAAAAATCCCGCCAAGTGCTCTCATGCGGTAAAATGACGTCATATCAAAAATAAGAAAAAAAAGTCCGGGGGTATTGAACCACTCTTTCTAAAACTATATTTAGATTTAATGTAGCTTTTATGGTCAAGTAGCTATCCGTTGCACAAGTAGGGCTATTTTTCGATATTTTTTTGCCTAAAAAATGATGTTTTTCGAGAAAAAAACCAATTTTGGAGTTAATTACTCGGGATTTTTTTACTTATTCTATTAGAGGTTTTCTTTCTGCACCAAATGACATCCCATTTAGTCTGATCTGATTAGCCGTTCGGAATCTACAGGGGTTTAAACTTTCAAATTAGAATTTACCGCAGCACGGTAAAATAAAATGGTAGGAAAAAAATAAATGGGGAAATCTTTAGCTGAAAACTCATTCTTTCTAACCGTATATTTCCCATAATTATACCTCTTAAGACAGAGGAGTTATGCAAGCCGATAAACTTTTTCGTTCATGCTCTAGGAAAAGAAAAAAAATCTTTGCACGAAAAAGTTTATCGGCTTGAATAACTCTTCTGTCTTAAGAGGTATAATTATGGGAAATATACGGTTAGAAAGAATGAGTTTTCAGCTAAAGATTTCCCCATTTATTTTTTTCCTACCATTTTATTTTACCGTGCTGCGGTAAATTCTAATTTGAAAGTTTAAACCCCTGTAGATTCCGAACGGCTAATCAGATCAGACTAAATGGGATGTCATTTGGTGCAGAAAGAAAACCTCTAATAGAATAAGTAAAAAAATCCCGAGTAATTAACTCCAAAATTGGTTTTTTTCTCGAAAAACATCATTTTTTAGGCAAAAAAATATCGAAAAATAGCCCTACTTGTGCAACGGATAGCTACTTGACCATAAAAGCTACATTAAATCTAAATATAGTTTTAGAAAGAGTGGTTCAATACCCCCGGACTTTTTTTCTTATTTTTGATATGACGTCATTTTACCGCATGAGAGCACTTGGCGGGATTTTTTTTCAATAGTACTAATTGATTCTCCATCGATTAAAAAACCGTTATCGGTATAAAATTCGACGTAGAATGCGATGGTTATAATAAAAATGCAATACAGTTGGGGCCCCATTGTTAAAAATCGATTTAAAGATTTCAATTGTTGATAACAATGTGAAATCTTTAATAAATTTTGGTGGAACAATTTTTTTCTTAAACTTCACTCTTTTAGCTTTAAAATGGTAAAAAAAGTTTTTTCCTAGCTCAAATAGAACCAGAGTTATGAATTTTTAAAAGTGAGCGTCTAAGCCGAAAATAATCAAATTTTCACATTTTCGACCCTCGATATTTCCCAAAATATTAAAGAAAAAAGAAAATCCTCGCGGATGGCTATCTTTTTTTTCGTTATAGAACCCGTAAAAAAAATTTCATCCAAATCAAAAACATGTCGGTCAGAAAGTGTTCGGTTTGTAAAAGAATCACCCATACTGATTCAAAAATAATTTTTTTTTTCGGCATCTTAGGCCATATAGACTTTAAACGTTAAACGTTACACAAATATTTTAATTACAATTCTGCAAAGATCATCGCATGTTCTTTTATATTTTTTTTTGCTCGAGAAAAATCGGGTGTGATGGTCGCACTGCTACAACTTTCTCTTGCTGTTAGCAAAGGCAATTGAAAGTTGTGTACTGTGCTTGTCAGACGAGATTTTGTGTCAACATAAAGGCTACTTTGTTTCCGGCAATATATTAGAATTCAAGATATACAATTTAAATACAAACTAGGGTACATTATATTTTGTCTGGATCCCAATATATATATATTTTCATAATAACGCTTATCGTATAAAGTCTTATATGGCCTAAGTTGCCGAAAAGACTGTGTGTATGTGTGTGTGAATGTGAGTGAGGAAAAAGTGTGTTAAAATAAAAAAACTAAATATATGTCAACACACAAAATTGGCGTGACAAGCACAGTACAAAACCTGACTTTCTCTTACCAAAGCTAAGAGAAAGTTGTGTGCTGTGCGACCAGTCACACCAGATTTTTGTGTTGACATATAGACCTATTTAGTTTCCGCCGATATATTAGAATTCAAGATATAAAATTTATAAACAGAGAAAAATAATTAAATTTTTTTTATTTTACCATCCTTTTAACTTGATAATAACAAACTATAAATGAATGAATTCGTAATAGAAATAAATTTTATTCTACTGATATTAGTATGTGTCTGCGAGTGTGAAATTGAAAGGAGAGCTAGGAAATCCTCCAATAATGAAAGAACGCCATTTTCTTTTAATATTCTCTCCGCCATTTTTTTTACAACCCTTTTTTTTTTTTCATTTTTTTTCTAAGCTAGTCATCTTTCTCCTTTAATGTGATATACGTACGTTTTTTTAAGTAGATTATAATGCTCTGTATAATATTAACTAGTAGATGATCATTTTAAAATGAAGGTCAGATACAGAAGAGGCCTGCTTTCTTCTTTCTTCTTTATTTGCTTTATTTGACTAATGAGCTATCGTTTCTTTAAAATATTGACATTTTTTTAAACACTCACTTTTTTCTCATTCACACTCACATTCACACAGTCAACATTTGGTATCCAAATGGCTTAAATAAAATTATCGGACTGCCTGGAGTCCGAATCCGCGACGTTTGGTATAGTAGGTAGTCACGCTACCAACTACACCAAACCCAAGGGCCCTATATTATTTTTAAAAAAATATTATTTTCATATTGTTTCATCAATATAGGTCTATGTTTAAAAATGCAATGGAAAAATATAAAATCTTACCCTCCTAGCACTTCTAGTTCTTGAGATATTTTGTTACAGTCAGACAGACAGATCATGTTACGGAACTGACTTTTTTGGACTGACGAGACCTAAAAAAGGGTATTTCCATCAAAATCTCGACATCGAAATTTTTACATGAATCTAATACTTTCTCTCTCTATTGAGGTCTCTTTACTTCTAGGAGGCCAGCCAACTAGCCTCAGAGCAAATAAAGAATCAATTAATCAATCAATCTCTCTTTCTCTCTCTATATATATATGTAAGAGAATGTAAAACATGTGATTGGATAATTTAGAGAGCCAATAAAGTTTGTCCAATAGTTTTATCTTATGATTGAGGGAGGGGTTTAGAAAAAAGAAGGCGGAAAAAAAATCATTTCTTTATAAAAGGAATTTAACTCCTCCTAAATCATAAAATAATTAAAAAGATTTATTTGTTATTGGGCCTTTAAAATATCCAATCAAAATAGAGAGAAATAAAAAATAAAATGGCGGATGAGAAATCCGCTCTTTTTTATTTTAAAGAGACATTTTTAGCTCTTTAGTAATATTTTTTAAAGAAAAGTTGCCTCCGGGCTTGGTGTAGTTGGTAGCGAGCCTGCCTTCTATACCAAGAGTCGCGGGTTCAGGTCTCAGGCAGTCCGATTATTTTATTTAAGCCATTTGGATACCAAATGCAAATACACAGACCATGTCGCGAAAATCACTTTTTTTGGATTCAGGGGACCTCAAAACGTGAAGATCCATCAAAATCTCGACATCGAATTTTTGACATGAATCCAATACTTTCTCTCTCTATATGTTAACATATATAGAGGTAAGAGAAAATAAAAATAAACGTATAAGAGCAACTGTTTTATATCAGATAATATAAGGGATAGTTTCGAGCTTCTTTCAGGTGGGGCACGTTCAATATTTGGGGAGTCCCCTCAGGAGGCTCCGCCACTGGGGCCTCTCATTATCTGCATTTCTGAATTATTATTATTTTAAATAAAAAAAAAATTCACTTCCTCTTATTACTCTTTACGTGGTTAAAATTCCTCCTTTTGTTTGCTTTTGTTCCATCTGAATGATGTGGTCGATGATGTTTAAATGAGAAATTCAAACCAAGCACTAGAGAGAGAGCGATACGTAAGTGAAATGCAATGACAAGCTAATTGTTTATATTAATTTCGATTTGATTTAGTGAGTGTCAATTAATAAATAAATCAATTTCCTACCTGTCATCGAACAAGTTTCAACTTCACAACTCCTCTGGTTTCTAAAAGACAATTCCAATGAATAAATAAATGAGATATCATCTTGCAATGGCAAAAATTTAAAATTTATATCCCGGAGAGAGAAGTAGAGAATAGAACAGAACATACATTAAATAATTAAATATTAAAGATTTTAGTTGAGGGAATTACAGTCTCGGAGAGAGAGAGAGAGAGAGAGAGATGTTTATTAAAATTGAAATAAATACGAATATAACAAAAAGACAAATGCTGGCACGAATCCTAAAAAAGAAATGCCTTGTTATCAAAAATTTCCAAGTTTAAATATAGAAAAGATAAAAAGAATTTTTTTCTCTGTGTTCTTTTTTTTGCCGAGTATAAATAGTCTATAGAACCTCCACATACAATTAGTATTTTCGCTTTGTAAACTCTCGGATTATATTATCTTAAATGCTGGTTAGATTCGATCGGATTTGCTGCTGGGAGGTACTCAACTTTATAATCTGCTATTGGTTCTTTCAATTAATTCTATCAATATCAGGAGCATGGAGGTTGATCCCTAAATAGTTCTGGAGCAATTAATCCAAGTGAGTTAGTCATTTGGGTTCATACCAGATTTTTTTTAATAGATTTATGTTGTAGGGATCTTACATGTAAATTTTTACATCTTACATGTAAATTTTTAAATGAATTTATCCCTGAGTGGAATCATCTTCAGTACAAGTATTAGAGTGTTATTCAAATCTAACAATGTAAGGGCGGTGACAAGAGAGAGGGGGGTGGTAATTACACCCCCCCCAAATTGAAAAAAACTCCTCTGGACCCGCCCTTGTTCAAATAGTCACATATTTCAAAATGAGCTCGTCACAAACACAACATCCCTTGTTTGTAACTGAAGATGATTCAATCACATTTGGAACAAAATATTTATTTCTGGCTTAAAGTCTTTAAGAAAAATTTAGAAAAAAAAAAAAAAAAAAAAATAGAATTAAGACCTTTCCGCTCCCTTTTTTTTTTCTTTTTTTAAACGAATTTTTTTTTCTCATTTACACTCACACTCACACACACATTCACACAGTCTTTTCGTCAACTTAGGCCATTTAAAACTTTGACCGTTATTAATTAATATATTAATACATATTGGGGGTCCATGTATTCTTATTTAAGCCTTTTCTAAGGTTTCAGCTCCCTTGATTGAGAGATTAAAAATAGTAAGGATGTCAATAGAGATATACGAAAAGCCAAGCGGCGTAGGTTAGGGTCTCAGGTAATCTTACATTAAAACTTTGTTTAAATCACTTGTTAGTAATTGGTAATTGATATGAATAAATAAATAAATGTACCTGAGTCAAATTCCGAGTAGGATATTTCGTAAAAAATAAATATTATATAATTAATATATACATGGGCGTACCCAGCGAGGGGCAGGGGGCAGCTGCCCCCCCTAGAAGCAACAAAAAAAATTTTTATGTTTATAAAGTGATGAAACGAAACAAAATTGGTGGATGGCGACGGGGAATGATTCTTTTTGTTAGGACTCGAGGGTTTTTAGGCCTTTAATTCGAAGGCTTTACCTCTCTATATAAAAAATAGCTATGTCACAATCTGGACGACCATGATCTGCCCCCCCTGGGCGACCATGATCTGATCATGCCCCCCCCTAGATTTGATCCTGGGTACGCCCATGAATATATAGAGATGTCAAAAAAGTCAAAAAATTTACCAAATTTAACCAAAAAAGATTTCATTTGGGGCCATTCATTAATTACGCAAGGACAATTTTAGTCATTTTTGACACCCCCTACCCCTATGTAAGTATACATAAGATTTCTCGAACCCCCCCCCCCTTTTCTTACTTAAGACTTTATCTCGTTCTTCTAAATAATAAAATGTTAAGAAAGGATCAGTTCCACTAAAACTTACAGATAAACTTAAATCATTAATTTTTATTTTTTAACAAGTAATAATTTATGAAATTAGATTCTTTGTATTGAATTTTGATTCAAAAAGTAATACGTAAGAATAAGTTTTACGCCCCTCCCCCCTACATAAGGACATGCAGAGATTTTTCTTAACCCCCCTCCCCCTCCAGACCATTACGTAATTAATGAATGGCCCCTTTTCTTCTTTCAGCTATTATTAATGTCTTGGATGCTTTAATCCGCACGGTTATTCCGCCCCTCTCTGGTGGTTATCTTGAAAATTCCGCTCATAATTACCCACTCAGGTCTCGTATATACGGGATGATGATTCAAAGACTTAACACTCATCGGTTACACTCATAAAATTAAATAATTCACCACGAAATGATATCTCACCGGCCACGTTTATTGCACTACGCTACGTAGTAGCTACTACTTACTTAGTTTGAAATTCTACCAAGTATCTCTCTCGATGCAACATTAATGTCTTATTGCATGTTTTTCTAATGAGTTAAGATTAAAATTCCATTTGCCTTTTGAATTATTTATTTTCAGCCACAATGTCTCATGATTTGTATCCCCCCCCCCGGGGCCCCTCTTGAATCTCATCATCATCATCATCATTTGGACCATTTATGATTGCATTGAATGTGTTACATTGGTAATCAATCACTTGGTTAATATAGAAATTTGGAGTGGGAGTAACGATGACTGCATTCCATTCCACATCTGTTGTGCATTTTGTTGTTGTTGTTGTTTCTCTTTGTTGTTATCTCTCTAACATAGTATGTATCATTTATTCTCACTGTCCGAGAAACAATCAATTTAGAGAGGGCCTAATGTCATTGAAAGGCAATAAGTTTTTAAACAGTTTTATTGATTGTGATTCCTGTTACTGTTACTGCTATGAGCAGTGAGTGATAAAAAAACAATAGTATTAACTTTCATTATAGCTATTATCTGCTTGATGAATTGTTTCAATCAATGAACCCCGATTAACATTCATGAATCAAGTTCGGAATATTCAATTTCGTATCGTTTCTTGTTTTTTAATTGAAAGAAAATTTTATTGCTGCTTATGTTAATGCTAATTCATATTTTTTATTAATTTTAAACTGGTAACCGTTGGCTCTAGTTGAAACATTATGCTTTAATAGGAGAATTAAATTCACAAGGTTTTCTGTTTCAATAATATATTAATTTGATATTAACACTTTATACATATGGTGTCGAAATACGTATAAAGTGTTAATATCAAATTAATATCATATTTTTATAGTGAAATATGTACTGTATCATCATCATGTGGCCTAATTTGACTTGGGAATAGAATATGCTTGGCACACCAGATCTTTTGTGTCGACATAAGATTAGTTTCCGACAGTACGGTACATATGAATTGAAGATGTAAAATTTATAAATATGGGAAAATATTTATATTTTGTTGCCATGGCAACCATTTCTCCAATCTTTTCAATGGAGTACAAGAGTAAAGTGGTCTTCATAAGATTTCAATGACAAAATGAGAATATACATTTTAAAGAGCATCTAAAAAATAATTGATTTTTGAATTCAATCAAAATCTTTGGAGCGAATCTTGAGAAAATCGGAAAAAAAAACTGAAAAAGTCCATCAGTAAAGTACTAGTACTTTTTGGCCGATTTTGATTAAAAGCTTCATGTCACGTGCCAGAGGGGTGCCTAACTTAAATATAAAATTTCAACCTCATAGCTCAATCCCTTCATGCTTTAAATTGAACCCAGACACACACAGACAAAAATATATCCATCAAAATCTCGACATCGAATTTTTGACATGAATCCAATACTTTCTCTCTCTATATACAGCTGTATTAACATTTTTCAAGAAAATAATCGATTAATCCAATATTTTCACCCGTTTATAAATTTTACATCTTGAATTTCAATATATCGGCGGAAACTAAATATATGTCGACACAAAAAATCTGGTGTGACTGCTCGTACAGCACACAACCATCGGTAATTGGAAATTTGTGTTCTGTGCTTGTCACACCAGATTTTTCATAATCGATTATTTGGCAAATAATTGTTTATTTTCGGAAAAAATGCGTTTGTAAAGATGAGATGAGACTCGTATAGCCCTATTAAAAACAAAAGTCAAAAAATGATTTTCAGGGAAAAATGGAAATTTTGCTAGAAAAAAAGAAGGTATAATCCGAATTTTTTCCCATAATCGATTATTATTTCGTCTGTTCGGACACAATAATCGATTAATCGGAATAATTGATTATTTTTCATAATCGATAATCGTTTATTTTTTTTCATAATCGAACCCTATCTCTGAGCCATAGGTCAAGGGCATAAAATTATAAATATAAAAAAAGTAAATCTTTAGTCCTCCTCTCTGGCAGCTGAGGCCATTTGGGGCTTTTAACGAATAGGAACATAAATTATAGACCTACAGTATATTTACATTTTTATTCTACTAATGGAAACTGGGGGACGCTCCACATCCAAGTTTCCTCCTGGAAGCCACCTATCCGAGATTAAAATTAAAATGTGAAAGACAGAATAAACAGCATTATTTTATTGTAATAAATACGATAAAAAAATAGTATATATAAATTAAACTTTGTAATTATTGGGTCTGTAATTTTAATTCTGATGATGGTTAGGGCTACAGAATTAAACAAAAACATTTTATAATTATGCCTTATATGATATGTTTAGCCACTACCACGCACTTCTTAAATTTATTCATTTCTAAATATTATTTTTAATTTTGGTAATGGTTTTTGCATAGTTGGAAATTTAGATTTAGATTTTAATTATTAATTCCAAATTGATTGATTTATTGGTTAGAGAGATTAGGATTCACTAATTTCAAACGATTCATTCAGAGATGAGGCAAGAGAGAGGAGTGAGTGTTATATAGTATGTACAGACTATTATAAACTCCATTTATTTTCCGCTATTTAGGATTACTCTCTCTCCCTAGTTTTATCCCATCTCTCTTCTCCCTCTCCCTCTCTCTCTTTCTGATGTTCAATCTTTCATTTGGTCTGGTCCAGTTAAATATTTAAAGGATTCGACAAATCCACCACCCCAACCTGTCTTTCAAAAGCAAAGTAAAGTCTTTGTTGTTTTATCCCAGGATTTTTTCTAA